>CAUYQG010038271.1:0-79133 GCA_963574415.1 Tarsius wallacei | reverse complement strand
AAAAATGTGGTACATATACACGATGGAATACTATGTAGCCATAAAAAAGAACAAAATCATGAATTTCACAGCAACCTGGATGGAACTAGAATCTATAATACTGAGTGACCTCTCACAGAAACAAAGATCTGAGTATCACATGTTCTCACTCACATAGTAAACCTTGAACATCCAACATATTACTATAAGAAAATGACTGACAGTGGTGGGAAACTGGCGGGGGCGCGGGGAGATGGGATCAGCGGTAGTCAATATCTGTCTGGGGATGGGGAGACACCTCTTATCAACAAGGGTGCCTGAACGAAGCATATTTGTATACCTAACCCTTAACTGTACCCCACAATATCATAATAAAAAATATTGATTATTAAAAAAATAAATAAATAAAATAAAATAAAGAGGCTTAAAAATTTTATACACTTAAGAGTACTTTTAAGGAATCCCAAATGCACTTGTAAAAGTTTCTGAAAATAGCATTAATGGGTTCTTTTTTTAATATTTGAAGCCTTAAGAGCAAAAATTTTTCAATATTTTTACTGTCTTTAACTTTTAACCTACAGCTTTATTTTATATTAAAGAATACACTTCTTCAGCTCTTAAGGGTAGAGATCACAGCCATGGCACCAGGAAGAAGCCAGTCAAACTGGACAAAGTGAAGTAGATTACAGCAACTGTCCAGGTATTCAAGTCCCCTAAAGTTAGCCAATCATAAATGTAGTCATAAATAAATTCAGACTTGACTTTCATATAAATAAAAAATACAGAAGTTCTTTTCAGTGAAAATAACTTTAAATAATTTCTTCTTCAAATCAGTAAGGTTGCTAAGAAACACTGTAAAAAGTTGTCATGTTTTTGGCAAAAAAAATATGATTAATGATAACAATCATCTAGGCTAAAATTAGTATTGAGAATTATAAGAGACCCAGAAGTAAAATTTTCTAATTAAAGTTTCTATTGCAAGTTACAGCAAAGGGCACAAATGACCTGTCTTGATTAGCAATCTCCCATAACGATGGTCCATTAAAAATGTCATTACCCTTAAGACATTGCTTACAGTCAGATGGAACGACATTCTATTGCACAAGCTTAGAAAGTCTCAAACTTTCTTACTACTTAAGTGATCAAAACCACTAAGGCTAGAAATTGATAATTATATTTTTAGATTTACACTACTCTTTATACCACTGTAAAGATGTTAAATTTTAATTTATTTGTGTACCTTAAGTATTAAGATTCCTGAGTGCAGCAATTCATTTGTTCTACTGAGAAATTAAATGATATATGTGGCAGCCTTAATAAAATTATCCATACTCAGGAGATAAAAGGACCAGTAGTCTGATCAAGTCACACCTGAAATGCAATGTTTGGTCCAACTCCATGTTAGGAGAGACTCTGCTACCTTGAAACACATCCAGATCAGAAGTACATGAACAGTGACAGGCCCCAAAGGGTTGTCCAGTCACGGGTTCCACTCCTAGCCATCTCTCTAACACCACCATCCTCTCCCCTGATCTCCATAACTAATCCCTGAAGTTCTGTGGATTGCATCTCAGAAATCTCTCAAGTCACCTCTCCTTTTCCACTGACACAGCCATGACTGCAGTCTTGGTTAACTGAGTCTCTTACACTAACCTTCAAACTGGTTCCCAATCTCTCCCAGATCCCTTCTCATTCAGTGCTGCCAGGTTAATTTGCCTAAAGCAACACACTAATTATGACTTTATCCCATAGGAAAAAAAAGACACTGTTCAGGATCCCTCATTAATTTGCTCCAACATTTTCTCTCTATTCTATTTCCCATTAACCAGCATTATCATGAATACGTCTTCTCTGCTAAACATCCTGCAGAATGCGCCTCTCTGCATATGACCTCTAGAACTTCCCATATCCAAGTATTTTTTGCAAGCTGTCCCGTCTTCCCACCCACCCCAGGCTCTCCATATCCAAATGCTATTTGAGCATGATTGCTATTTATCTTATTCATGTGTGTAATACCTTGAATCAAAGATTACCTCTGCAGGCCAGGCGAAACCAGTGAACCTGTATGTTCAGTTCACAGGTGCACAACTCCAGCTTCTCCTAACACAATAAACATCTGGAAAACTAGGCAATACTTTCAATGCAGTTTGCCAGTTTCCCGAAGTCCCCACCAGGCCCTACTGACCCCCAACACTGCAAACAGAGCAGAGGGTCGGCAGATATTTACAATCTTTTGCTCTCCTGCTTGCTCTCATTTGTAGTATCTGCCTAGCTCTCACAGACAAGTGAGTATTGAGGGATGAAAGACTGTCACATGAACAACATTTGAAGGACATAAGTATATCTGAAAGGAAAATATGTCAACTGTGTGATATGATAACTACAGTCAGTGTTTCAAAGGATGCCATGTAGAAGAAAAATTGTATTTTTCTATGTAGGTCCAGAGACCTAAAACGGAAACAATGGGGGAGATCACAGAACCTTTTGACTTTTGGAATTGTTCAAAGGCAAAACAGATTTCCTCATGAGGAATGAACTTCCTTCCCTGAGCTATTCAAGTCGAGGCTGCCCAACCACTTGCCAGAGGGCCTAGGTCAGAAGGCTGGACTGGTTGTACCTGTTCCATTCAGAGAACCTATCACTGTGGCTCTTTTCCCAAGCTGTCTTATGGGAAAACAACACTGAGTGAAGTAATGCACAATCTACGTGGATGCAACACTCATGAGGTGTGTGCAGTAGGGAAAGAGGATGAAGGAGAAAATCATGAAAAACCCCATTATTTAAGAATAGTGGAGTGTAAAGAGCTGACAGAGAAAAGGCAATCAAAATTAGGAAGCAATGTTAAGAAACCATGTGACAGAGACTAACAGGAGAATGAGTTTCCAAATATTCCATTTCAAATGTAGCACAGTTAAAGTATTGTAAAACCATTAAAGTACCCATCAGATTTAGTGGATGCCGACATCATTAGTGACCTCCATCAGAGAAGCTTCCAGCAAAGTCACAGGACTAGTGGGTTCATGCTCATGAAAACCCTCAAATTTGATTTAAGGCAACATCTCCAAATAGCATTATTATATACAGGGACAATATCATTAGGATTATGTTAAAAGCTTTAGTTTGATGGTATAACTTAATATTTAAGTTATACTACAATTGTTGCAACCCTTTTTAGCAATTCTTTATAATTTTTTAAATATCAGTGGGAAAGAAAATAAGAAGAAACTAAGTAGTGGCCATCAACTGCTTGGAAAGGACTGAGATTTCAGCAGAGCGGTGGGTATGAAGTCAGCTTTAATTTCGAAAAAAAACAATTATGCTTATTGTGTGATCTTTTTAAATTTAAAAGTGCAGCATGCTGTACTTGCAGGTGGCACCTCCAGTTAGACAAGGAGGGTTGCACTCAAACATTAATCTTCCCTCCCTCCCTCCTCGATCCTGGCTAAATAAAAAAGGCACAAATCTGCCAGGGCAAAATGAACAAGAGTGAGACAACAGCAAAAGAGAAATGCCAAAAAAATTGGGGTGGGGGAAGCTGGAAACCAGACTGAAAGGCAGTTGATTTAGCAAAACAGAGATAGCCAAAAGCTAAGCAACTATAGAAAGACCACAAGAGACAGACAATTCCTACCACAGAATCCAGGTGCTGTGGTTTGAATGCTCGCATCCCATCCAAAATTCATGTTGCAACTTAATCCTTAGTGCAATAATATAAGAGGTGAGACCTGTAGGAGGGTGAATGGGATGAAGGATCTGCTCTGTAAATGCAGTAAGACCCCTTATAAAAGGGCTCAAAGAAGACTGTGTGGTCCTTCTGCCTTCCACTGCATGAGGACAAAGCAACAAGGCACCAAGCATGGAGCAAAGGGGAACCCTCACCTGACGCCAACTCTGCCACTGCCTTGATCTTGGACTTCCTAGCCTTCAGCATAATGATAAGCAAATTTCTAATACTGATAAATCATCCAGTGCAAGGTATTTTGTGATAGCGGCAGTAAAGACTGAGGAGGAAGAAGCATTGGATACTCATGAATGTGAGGTACAGAATAGGAAACTGAAGACAGGAAAACAGATTTAAAGTCTCTTAAGGAGCAGTGAAACCTCTGGAGCCCATCCCACTGTGGTTAGGTAACCACCTTTTACCCTCCCTGGCAGAAGCTGAAGGGAATTTGGGCATGCCAAATGGCGACACTCTCCTATCTGTGCCAGCGACCGGAAAGCTGGTGAGCCAGTAGGCAGCTGAGAGCCACCCCAATCCCAAAACAAAAACAAAACACAAAAAAGGAGATAGGGAAATTCCAGAGAAACTGACATAAGCTACAAAGATTCCTCGAACAACATGGTTAGGCCCTTACCTGATCATGTTACCATGAAGCCCATCAGGCCTCAATCGTTGCCCACATGCACAGAGGTTCTGATCCACTTCTTAGAACCATTGTTAAATGTGAACCAAGAGCCAAAGATCACTAGATCTTGGAGGAGAACCTCTGAAATAAAAGGGAAAAACCAAAACAAATAGAAGGAACCCAGAATAAACAGAGATAGGCAGAGAACAGAAAAGAAGCAATACAGGAAAGAATGAAGAAAGATCCCACATTCATGAAATAAACTCTGGCTGTTGTATTTTAAATTTTTTAAAAAATTCATAGAACAAGCACTTTTTTTAGAAATTAAAAATTAAGAGAGCAGAAATTAAGAGTTCAGTACAAAGACTGAAAGATTACAAACTGAGGTAATCTACCAGAAAGTAAAAGAAAAAGGCAAAGAGAAAGTAGGAGTTACAGAAAGAGGGGGAAAAAAAAAAAAAATTATCAGTGACATAATACAAGAAATTTAAGAAAATGTCTGACAAATCAAAGATACAATTACCTGAGCTGAAATGACCTGCCAACTGCCCAGCACAGAGTGGGCAAAAAAAGATAAACACCAAGGCATATGGTTGTAACATGTCAAAGCAACAGCAATAAAGAGAAAACTGGAAAAGGTTCCAGGAAAAGAAAAAGGAAAAACAAAGGCACTAGAGGGAGCTGAAATGCAGAATAGAACGAGATTGTTCAACCTCAACACTGGAAGCTAGAACGGCATCCAACATGAATCCACGTCAAGAAACACTTCTGACAAGGCCTGCTCCTCCAGGCAAATTCCAGTCCGATGCAAAGTATAATAAAGACACTTGCAGACACACAAGGCACCCAACCGTGTGGCCCTCATAAGCCTCTTTTCTAAGGAAGCTCCTGGAAGATGAACTATAGAAGACGATAAGCCAAGAAATTCCCTGAAATGAGGAAGCAACCCAAAAAAAGGATGGCACGGTATCCAGGAAAAATGGGATCCGACACAGGAGACAAACAGAGGGACATCCTCAGCATGAGGCCCAGGGAGTTACAGGTGGAGGCTGTCGAGGAGGCCTGGAGAGCAAGCACTCCAGAAGAGGCAGGAGGGAAGAACAGCCTTCACAGGAAAGAAGGAAGGACAAGGAGGAGCAAGGTAAGCAATACCACCTGAGGCATGGGAATGTCCTGAGAGAAGACCAGAGAAGATCAGCATTCTGTCAGAGAGTCTGAAAACAAATTCATAACAGGTAAATAAAAAACTCAATAAACAAAAATACATTAATCCCAAGAAAAACAACACATTGTTCAATAAAGGAAATCGAATGTAGTTTCAGCTGGAAACAATAGTTGGTTGCATCATTGTAATAATGAAAACACTGAGTATGAATTTAAATAAAAATTCATTTACGTGTGTTGGGGGTATGGAGGATGAGAAATTATTTAATGGATACAATGTACACTATTCAGGTGATAGTTATATGAAAAGTCTAGACTTCACCACTATGCAATATACGAGGGAGGAACCAAAAAAATAAAAGCACGGAATTTATTTATGAAAAGTTGTATATTAATTCTTACATGTTTAAACTTCGGTCACCTTCAAAGTCCTCTCCACTGGGTGCAATACACCTCTTAGAGCTTCTGCCACTTTTTCTTTCACATTGGCAAAACATTTTCCTTTGAGGACTTTTTTCATCCAGGGAAACAAAAGAAAAACATCTCTCAGGTGAGATCAGATGACTAGGGAGGATGGATCACGTGGGTCATGTGTTTTTGGTCAAAAATTACTGAACACTCAGCACGGTGTGGGCAGGTTGTTCGTGTAAATCACCCATGATGAAATGGGCAAATGCGCTGAAAGAATCTCCAAAAAAAAAAAAAAAAATCACTGAAGCCAAACGCAGCCTCTCACAACACTGGGCAAGGTATAACCAGAGGCAGGGAGAAACACAGTACTATTCAACTATTTAAATTATGTTTATATTCTATTTTGATACAGATAAAACTTCATTTACGTAAATGAATGACGAGGTGTTCAGAGTTTGCAGACTATTCCTTTGAGGAGCTAAAATATACTAGAAAAAAAAATAATAAACCAGTTGAGACATGGTATTTTTGGTTACCTTTTTTTAAGTTTGCAGAAATCTTGAAAGGGGAGAAACAATAAGGAAGAAATTATGATGGTGACAGAAAAGAAACAGGGAATCTGAGGGAAAAGGTCTCCAGGGAGGCAGAGAATAAGAGCTCTGGGTCATGTGTATCCAAATCAGGCTTAGCCAGAAATACAGACAGTTCTTCCTCAGTGGTCAGGAAAGAGAGAGCAGGATAAAAGTACAAAAAGCTAGCTGAGGAAAAAACACATCTCATGGCTAGAGAGTCAGATGCTGTCTTTTGGGGTGAGACAGAACATCAACAAAAATTGTGAATGTTTGAGAAAGTACCAAAGAAAATGGTAAATTCAATTTGATGAAGTGAAGTGTATCTTACTTAGCACAGGACTGAACACACACTATGTTCGTAGCGTATGTGTACTCAGTCATTCCCTAGGCTCCCACAATCCTTTATAATACCATACCATATGTACACTAGCACTTTAAAAAATTGTATTTTCACTACACTGTGAATCCTCAAGAACCAACTTATACCACCAACACTCACCATGGTGCTTGACATGAAATGCACTTCTGTTGTTTGGATAACAAACATTTATTTCCAGAAGTACAAACGCATGTCAACCTATCAACACATACATAACACACATGTGCTACCTTAAAATGTTTTTTGTTTACTAGAATAATCAGCATTCAATAATTTTGCAATATAATTTTTAAAATAGTAAACAATGCCCCACTATAAACCCATACCTTTAAAAAATTCTGACAAGTTGAAATGTACATTTGAAACTGTCTCTTTGAGCACACATACAACCTATAATCTTTTCTGGACAATGCCCATACCTTGATTAAACTCAAAACAGCAAGGAAGACTACATGAATCTATGACTATCTCATAGATTCTAAATTAAAGCTCAGAAACATTCACAATGAATAAAAAAGTTATGGCTGAAAAATCAATAACTACTTTGCCTAATAACAAACCTAAAGATGTTATGATTTGAGACATCAACTTTTATCACTTAGGAATTAATTTAAGCAGTCTGCTTATCAAGCATGTCCTAATATTTCAACATACTCTAATTCTGCATTTTTTCCAAGAGGGAAACACAGTTACCATTCACTATGAAATGCATGATATTCATGCTAATTTTTTTTTAATCTGCTTTCCTCTCCCCTAAAATTAAGACCCAAACCAATTTCCTTGGTAATTACTCAACCCCTTTTCCACAAAACACTTTAGACTGATCCACCTCAAATAGGCTCAGATAGAAGATGGGAGCAATTGAAAAAATAAATAAAGGCAAGAACTTTGTCACCTAAATCTCTGGTTGAGCTTAGAGAATGTTTTTGATTGCTATTAGTTTAAATTATTCCTGACATATTAACATGGTAGAGAAAATTAACTTGAAAAGTCTATCTTGAATGCCAGATTACATCAGTAAATTCTAATATTTAGTTTCACAAGTTGTAAAACAGAGAATTATGATCATCTAAGTGGTTTAAGCTAGTCAACAACTTAGGAAAAATGCAAATTGGTGCACCCAAATACGCCTTTCCTCATATTCCACAAAGTATAAGATGACCAGTAACATTACACAAAGCAGAACAACCAACTGGTAACTTCATAATTTCACCCTTTTATCCTTTCAAGAAAATAATTCCCAAAGGGTGCATTTTATAATACATAAAGGTATCCTGAAAACAGAGCCATGTACATTTAAAATCATACAGGTTAAATCAGAGTTCAATAGCTCCATGCTGACTTCTAGTTTACAAGAGCACACAAATGTTATCTTCTGAAATACCTGATTTGGACTTCAGGATAACCTGAATGGTATGTCCATCGTTGGTGACTTCACAGTCGCGGCAGACCACATAATTTGGAGAGAGGCGGACATCCAGCAGCGAGGGGTCATATCTCGCTTCTCTTGAATTTAAGTTAATAGGAGACTGGTATTCCCCATTAGCATCAGGAAACACCAAGCCCCACTCAACACCTAAGGACAGACGAAGTAAATTAAGAGCAGGTTTTAAAAAAAAGTTTCAGTAAACTTTATTATGTAAAAACTAGATTTAAATGCCTTTATGAACCTTGACATTATGAAGACAACTATGACAGCCATCACTACACAGTTGAATCATCTAATTTCATCAAATACCACATACAAAATCCTGGACTAACAAAATTCTATTTGTATTTGGCCACATAGATGTAATAATTCATGACTCTAGGAAATTTGGGCCACCTTATATGATTAGAAAAATACCACGACAATCTCCTTTGCTCATTAGTTCAATTATGTTTGGTACTTGGGAGATAGCTATAACTTCCAAGATGCTATCTGATGCTAGTGAATAAACACCTCATCAAAAATGCAACACATATCCAAAATATAGTCTTTCCAGTTTTTTTATAATTACAATGATATATTCTCTATTTGTTTCAATATAGGTAGCAAACATCAGCACTAACGAATGGCAAGCTTTAATAGGAGCCCTACGTCTTCAGGGATCAACTTAGGAAACCAAGTTCTTTGCTTGCTTGTTTTAAAGGCAACCCCTCTGGCTAAGTCTCCAGACTCAGTCTGACTATGTAGGACAAGTTTTAGGAATTGCTGAGCGTTGCTAGTATCCTCCGCACAAAGACTAGAGGCACAGACACCCTCTCCCCACAGAGTCCTCCAAGCAACAAGAAACAAAGTTTCACTAACACTGCCTTCCCGAGGTGTGGAGTAAATCGTCCCGCTGCTCTTCTTGGCTACTCCGAAGAAAAGGTCCAGCCTAGGCTTAAAGGCCCACTCACCCTCCCTCTGGACCGCAAGTTCGATCGCCAGCGCCGCGGCCGGCTCCCTGGCACGAACGCAGGCGGCGGGAGAACGCAGGCGGCGGGCACACCTCTACGGAGCGCCTCCCGCCCCGAAAGGCGCCAGGGCAGCGGAAAAGGGCCCGAGACCCCCGTGGGAACGAGGGGACGTGGGGGGTGCTGTGAGCACGCGACAGCAGCGAGGCGAGAGCCCCGCGCTCGGCGGGACCCCGACACGCCGCCGCCGGACCCCGGACCCCCCTCCGCGCAGCCGAGTGAGTACCTTCCTCGTAGCCCCACTCCACGCCCTCCTCCTCTTCCTCCTCGTCCTCCTCTTTCTCGGGAAAGGCGACGGAATCTTCGATGAAGCTCAGGTCAGCCATGGGAAGGCCGCGGGGCCACCGGGCGCTCGCGCGGGCAGCGAGCCGGGGAGGGAGCGCAGGCGGCCGTGGGCGCCCGGACGCGCGGGAGCGTGGGCGAGCGCGCGCGAGGGGCCGGCGGTGTGAGCGCCGGCGCGCGTGGACGCGCGTGGCGGGCGTGGGCGCGGGGTGTGAGCGCGCGTGCCGGCGGCGCGAGGGGGGCGTGCGTCCGGCCCCGAGTTTCCCGGCGAGCGGCGCGGGGAGCGGGTCCGGAGTCCCCGGCGGAGCGAGGGCGCGAGCGCCGGGCCCATTATAAACCCGGCCGGGGCGTGGCTGGCGCGCGAGGGTCCGCCCCCTTCGCCCCGTGGCCACGGGGCCGCGGGAGCGCACGGCAGGAAGCCAGCTCTGGGCTACCTGGCCGAAACCTCCGAGACAAGGAGCGAGGCCCCCCGCCCTCCTTTCCCGCGGGGCACCCCCGGCACCTCCTGGCGCCCCCCACGCCGCTTGCGCTCTCGCTCCGCCTCCTGCGCTCACCTTCCAGAACCCCGCAAGTCTCCCAAGGTCAGTCCTCGGGACCCGTGTGCCCGGCCTAGGCCAGGGACTTTCTCCCCTGTTTATTTTCCCTCGTACTCCAGGAAGTACCAAAAAGAGGGGGGATTGAAGGAAAGAGGGAGCTGGGAGACCCCGTAACAAAATAAAAAGAGGTTCCCCGGCCAAATCTCTTTTTTGTTACTATTTACTTTTTAATGCGTCTTCGAGCACAGTGGAAACAAGTATGGAAAATTTCCCGGAAAGCCTGTCGTCTCTAAAAATGTTTAAGAAAAAAAAAAAAATTGTAGTCTAGAGAGGTAGATAGAATTTAGGGAAATTTTTTCATTAAAAAAAGAAAGGCAGGGCTAGCAAAAGGCAGCAAAGAGAAGCTGTCTGGTGTGTTTCAGAGTCTAGGGTGCTGCTACAGGCTCACCTTGCTTGTGTACACAGCTCCCAGTCGCCTAGCGAAATCGTGTAAATAATGAAGTGTACACATTGCATAACAAAGAGGAACTTTCCTGATCCAAAGAGGTGGCATTGTTACCTCTTAAACATGCTTCACAATCCAGAGTTCATGGCTTCAATTCTCTGTTCCTGCGTGTTTTTAAAGTCCTAGTCAATAATCCCTAAGCAGGTCACCTCCACATTTTTAGAAATATATGTGCATAATAAACTCAGATTTGGATCTGAAGTACCATTTGTTTATTATATGCTCTGTGCATACACCAAAATGTCTATTAGCAGCTTGACTAGCCTGTTCCTGATTCATACCATCCCGATGAATGGTTAATTCCTCCATGAGGATGGAAATGAACAGTCTGGAAATTTGTAGGTTCTGTGCTGGGATCCTTCACTGCCTGCTCAGCACCTCCACCTTTTTAGAAAGACATTTCACAAGCTATTACAAACTTCTCCAAAAAGTGCATTGGGATCCAAAGGGGGGAGGGAGGTCGTGGAGAGGAAGCTCAAATCAATCAGTTCTGCCACTTTCTGGAAGGTTTAGTCAAATAGGTGAAAACCACTGGCCAACTTTAGCTTAAAGGATACCTGTGGATTTCAAGCATTCTTGCAATTTCTCTTTCCCCTTAACACAAAGACCTCTGGCCTCATCTTCCATTGTAGGGAGTTCTCAGACAGCTTACCAAAGCATGACACCATTCAGAAGACTGAATCAGTCTGAGAAACTAAGTTATTTCTTCACTCACTGCATTCCAGGTGTTCTTCAGCAGGAACTCTCTTCAGCATCTTTGGAAGCATGGGACTGGGAAAAGCAGCCTGCCCTGAAGTCATAGCTATTAAAAATTATAAGCACTACTGAAAATTTAAACCACTTTCCACTAAAGTTCTTCTAAAAAAGATGTTTCACTTCTTTTTCCTGTCTTATAAACTTTTTAACAATCTTCAATTTCTTTCTTTTTAGAAGTGTGTTCACACATTAATCAAATGTCACAGCTAATGTAGCCCGTACAAAGGCTATGAAGGACTTCGATAATAAAATCACTTTGCTACTCTGAGCTCATCAGCAATGTCCATTCTTCTCTGCCCCCAAATGTGCCTAGATGTGATATTGTAGCCATTCTGTGACCACCAATTGCATTTAAATTATAACATAAATCATTGAGATATTTGCCAAATGATAAGACAGCAAAATCACCATAGGAAAAACTGAGTTTTCTATGAATAAATGGTGTGCCATATTTACAAAAGATAGGGTGAAAGATCTAATTATTAATATTGAATCTTGCAGTGAATAGGCAATCTTGCATATAGCCAACAATATATCAGCATTCAAAAATGCAGTTGACTATTAGACAAACCTATGTTGGCCCATATTTTTCTTTCTGAATTGTTCAACATCATTTGTACAATGTGACTATCTCCTGTATGCAAGCTAGGTCTCCCTGTTCAGCCACATAAGCCATTGCATTGTGCATCGACATAGTCAATTAACAGCCTTAATTGCTTTGAGACTGTGGGCTTCAGATTTCTACTAATTAACAGCACCTTAAGACCTTCTCTTCCCAGGTTCCTGTACTATATTACCACCCAAGATGGAATTTCTATTTCTAGTTATTATAAGGTGTCTGTCACTAAAATATCTAAACACACAGATCAAAGATATAGGCCAATGCTTTGATTTATGAAACAGAGCACACACATCTAAATCCAATATCAGAGAATCTAAAAATACTCATGTTCTGTATTGTGAACATAAGTACGCCACATATCCTTTTAATGATTTTAAATCACCTCTCAACCTAATATTATATCTGATCCTTTAAATTAACTTTATATTGCTCGCATTTAGTGTTTCTATAAGTAAGGCCAAGCCACATCAGTAGAACAATTTATGAAAACTAAAACCTATATAACTAATTACCATTTGATATTGAGAGAATAGAAATAGAAATACCTGAAAAGGACATAGTAATCTAGATGTCAGAGGAACAGAAATACTAAGATCGCTTTCCAGCATCCCGATGTACCTACAGAGCCCTCTCCTCTCTATCTTTCTCACTGTTTTACTACCTTACCAAGGCTTTCTTATTGTATTGGTAAGTTTGGGCCCTACAGTAACATTAGCAATTATTACCTTCTTCTTTTTGTGTGCATCTTATGCTCTGGGATCACCTGGAGGCTAGAACTAACATGCATGTCAGGTGGTTTCTCTATAGATTGCAATGCACAATCTTCAACAGCAGTGAAGTATTGTTTTCCTTCGTGTGCTTCGCTCTGCACTAGGCACTGTGAGAGAGTCAAAAATTAATAAAACGCTGTTTCTGCCCTCAAGGAATTCACAGTTCTCTGAAGGAGAGTAAATAATTTACTATCATACAAGACAATACAAAATATGTTCAATAGAAATTCAGTCACCACTACATCTAAGGAAGATGTGACTTTTGCACCAATGATTCAGGAAAGTTTCTTGGAAAGATAGGATTTGGAGCAAACTATAAAAAATGAGTAGAATTTGGGTGGTCAATAAGTGAGCAAATAACATTTGAGACACGAACAATAATGCCAAATCACAGAAGTGCTCATTGTGGGTCCACTTTCTCCTTCTATGACCTCCCAAAACCAATTCAGGTACACTAAAAATGTATACTTCAAAGGCAACGTCAGAACTAAGACACTTCTCCTGTGGCTGTTTAGTTCATTGTCTTTTTGTTTCTTCAGGAAGGACATTCAAATTTTCCTCATTATATGCATTTCTATTTCTGAAGGTTTTAAGCTTTCTTGAAAAGAAAAAAAGTTTTGATTTTTTTCTTTTGAATTTCTTTCTTCAACAGATGAATCTTCTATTTCACCTGCCTAAAGTTGTGTTTATAAACCTCCTTTTGTTTTACCTCTTCTTGATCTTTTGCCTTCAGAACCATCAGCTTAGGGTCCAATGTAGTTATGATAGATTGTATTATCATTCCTATCATTTTCCGCCTCTTCCCTGATTGGCCATGTGACTTGCTTTCACCAAATAAATATGAGTAGAAGTGCATGTGCCACTTCCTAGAAGAAAGATTCAGGAGTTATCAAAGCTGACTTGTTAAGAGCGCATCAATCAAAGGTAAGTTCAAGGGTAGTTTTTATTTGCTCAAATGTTGTTTTTGCCTTTACCTTTTTCTTCAAAGTAAAGAAGTCTCTGGCCCACAAAGAAACTAAATCTAAAACAATGCCCTCACCTGCAAGTTTCTTAGACTCCCTGACCCTGAAGCCCTCACAACTTTGTGACAGTGAGAAAGCCCTTACCTGTAGAAAACCCCAGTCTTCTCTAAGGGACATGGGCCATAGCTCTCTACACTTCTCTGAGACCTCATCAATTATGCCTGGAACCCTATACCCACTTCAGCACCAAAATGACTTGTGCTGAACTTGGGATGTTCTAGATCATTATATTGGTGACTCCTAAGTCCACAGTGATAGCAAACAAAATCTTCTCCAGGGAGCCCTCAGCCAAAAGAAAACCACTTGCCACAGTGGTTACAGTAATTCTTCCTAGTGCTTCCATAATACTCTATAGATCTCTAGCCCTGAAACTAAGATTGCATTTTAAGTATGTATTTTATGACCTCCTCCTCTTATAGACAGTGAACTCCCCAAGAGCAAAGGGTTCATCGAATTCTTTTTACATCGCCGCGTGTAGAACATGGTAGGCATTTGGGAATTAGTTTCCCTGTGCTATTAGCCATAAAGTGACTTGATTAGCCTGTATAAATATATTAGTGCAATAAAAGTTATGGTTACTAAGGTAGAAAATTTCAGGGTGCTGTAGAGCCACACAAAAAAAGGAGTGATCAAGTTTGCCTGGTGGCAGGTGTGTCAGTTAGGGCTTCATAAAGGAAATGACAAAGGAGCTGGGTCTTGAAAGATAAATAAATGCTCCTTTGCCCACAAAAGGGGGAAGAAAGGGAAGTAAGAAGGCTATTTCAGTCAAAAGAAAGACAAAAGAACTCAAATATAGAAGTCAATATGTGTTCACTTTTTTTATCAAGTTTTCTTTTTTCTGTGGTGCTAAGGGTAAAATGACATTTTAAGGGGTATGTCTATTTATGTTTTAGTGGTTTTTAAAAAAAAGAAACATGTTTTAAAACAATACCGATGTGAGATAAAATACAAAGCATATGGAATGCTTAAGTGAGCGCATTGTTGGCTGAACAGCAGTACTGAAAATGTATTAAGACATTGTCAACTTTAAGAGAAGATGCAGTGGCCAAGTAAGGAAAGCCCCCTGGCCATGCCCATACTTTAGTTTCCACGCAACTGTCTACCCTGCAGTACTCTGCAGGCTGGCAAAGATGCAACTATACTTATTTTGCAAGACAGCAAACCAAATCACAGAAAAACAATAACTTGAGCACTGTGGTCACCTATAATTCCCGGCATGTGCTGTTCTTTCCTTTGACAGGGGATACCATTTTCTCTCCCCTTGAATCAGGGCTAGTTTTGTGACTTGCTTTGTCTAATAGACCATGGTGGAATGATCCTATGCCATTTTGGGGGCTGAGCCTTTAAGAGGACTGGCCAATTCCTCTTTGCTCTCGGAAGCCAGTCACCATGTAAGAAATCTTGAGAGCACCATGCTGTGAGAAAGCCCAAGCTAGCCACATGGAGCAAAAGAACACATGGAGGAACAAAAAAGCACAGACATGTGAGTACTCAGACCTTCCAGCCCAGCTTACCCAGGGCCGAATGCAGCTGAGTGAATGCCCAGACTGATACTACATGGAACAGATAAAATGTCCATGGGAGCACTGCCTGAATTTCTGGTCCACAGAATCATGAGAAATAATAAATCGGTGTTTTAAGCCACTAAGCTTTGGAGCAGAGTGGTTTATTATGCAGCATAGGTAACTGAAGCAATCTCTCACTATATATTCACTATATGCCAAGCACTTCCCACAGATTATTCTCTCTAGTTCTCATAGGAGGATCAATAGTATCATGAAATATTCAGATGAAAAAGTGAATGTGCAGACTTGTCTACTCTTCTAGACAGAGGCGGTGGGTGGTCTGAGGTCTGTCTCACTCTAGAACCTGTGCTCTGAGCCACCAAACCCTACAGTCTTCAGAGTAGGTGCACTCAGCCAATGCTTTCCATCCCCACGGAATGCTGTTGGGAACCAGGCACCAACTTCCATGCACACTCCAGCCCTACTGCATCCTTCCTCTGGGCAAACCAAGAGATACATTGGACCAGTCCTGGCAACTGGGGTCAAAAGGGTCAAAAAAGGAGAAATGAAGGAAGTAAGGTTGAAAAAACACAACTGAAACGTTTTAAAAATTCGTAGACTTTTTTTAGCAGTTTCTTATTACAGAAAAATTGAGCAGAAATTACAGAGTTCCCATACACCCCTCCCCTCACCCCAGTTTTCCATATTACTACATTCGCGTGGTAGATGTGTTAGAATTGATGTAAGAAATATTATTATTAACTAAAGTCCATAGCTTACATTAGGGTTCATTGTGTGGAGCATTCTATGTGTAACTTGAAGACTCTGTTTAGGTACAGAAAATGGAATCAGTGACTATCGCGTGTGTAAAACGAATTTACTCATTAACTCATAATAATATGACCAAAGATTTTTTTTAATAGATGAAGAAATGGAAACTCAGAGAATTAAATGCTTTGCCCATGATCACACAGCTAACAAATGAAGGAGTTAAGATTCGAACTCAGGTCTGATCTGCTCAAAAGCCAGAACTCATTTTATAACCCTTTCCCGCCTCTCACTGACTCTTGGTGTCAGGTTTTAGTCACTGTTGTGCCAAAAAGCCCTTTGAAAGTGTCATTAGCTATTCATCCATTCACATTTGCAACCAACTCTCAATGGGATATGAATTGTTAAGTGCCTACTTAGCAATCTAAAATGCCACTCCTCAAAAACCAAAAGTATTCAGGATGTTTTATATTAAATATTTCTATTCCATAAAGAGTTTGTGTAATGAGGAGGAACCAGGGCCACTAATGACATACACAAGGCAATAAACATTTATAATGCTAATGGAGCACAGCATGTTTACATTATGATTGGAACCCCATTGATTAGACTTCACTGAATATTCTTTTAGCATAATTATCAACGATGAAATAGAAAGTCAAGCTTGGTGCTGAGCACTAAACAAGACTGACTACATATGTTTTAACTGGCCCTCAATTATCTAAGGGGCAGTAACACAACATGATAGCTCAATATTTCCCACCTTGACAGAGGAGATAACAATAGAATTAAATAGACTAAAAATACAACATCAGAGCTTTAAGTCAGATACAATAATTATCAGATATTAAGAATTATTTAAATATGATGGAAACACTTATTAAATGTATTATTATGTTAGCGTAATATATATGTTGAAAGGCAGTATAGCATAATGGCTTTGTCGTTTAGTGAGTTTTGATCTTGATCAAATTTTTTTTTTTGAATTGGAGTCTCACTCTGTCACCCAGGCTGGAGTGCAGTGGCACGCTCACGGCCACCCTAGCATCCACCTGCTGGGCTCCAGCGATCCTTCCACCTTAGCCTTCCAAGTAGCCGGAACTACAGGCACACACTACCACATCTGGCTAATTTTTGATTTATTGTAGAAACGAGGTCCCAGCAAATTGCCTGGTCTGGCCTCAAACCCACGGGCTCTGGCAGTCACTCACCTAGGCCTCCCAAAGTGCTGGGATTACAGGCTGAGCCACCAAGCCCGACCTGATCAGGTTATTTCATCTCTCTTTGCCTTAATTTTCTCATCAATAAAATGAGGACAGTAAAAGTACCAAAACAAAAAAGCTTCTGAGAGGATGATAAAATAAGTTAATATAGATAAAGCACTTAAACTAGAACAGTCAGTACTATTATAATGCTTGTTTTGAAAATGCAAATTTTTTCCAATGAAATTGATATATTAGGGAACAGTCTGTGCACGATAAGACTTCCGTGTTTGTTTATGCCACCTTCATCTGTGGGAAGCACAGAAAACTGAACCCAGTTGAACTGAGTTGTGCAAAGAAAATTCAAAATGCACACATGCACACACCTCAAACACCTTCCAGCTACCTCAGTTCAGTGTGTGCTGTGAGCCACCCTCCTCCTCATCAGGTGTTACAAGTTTCCCTCAGATTTCAGCTCTCTTTCTACCCCTTCACAATAACTCACAAAGTGCAACCTCTTTGACACCCACTTTTACAGGCAAGCATCAGGTCTTTTCCAAGTTCAAATGCCATACTTATTTTAGCACATATACACTTCTTAACCATTGAACTCGTGTAACAAACTGCTGCCATTTTATCAGGCTCCTTTGCTGCTGTTTTTCGATGTGTCACTAATTAAGTTTTTGAGGGTTGTGCCCCAGACCTATTTTCCCCATAAGCCCTGTAATTGTTATTGCTGATTTTGCACAGTACAGTAGTTTTTAGAAATGGGTATGTTATATTATAGCAAAATTGACTGTATCAGGCATATAGTAAGCACTCAAATAATGTTATTATTATTGCTGTGATTATCATAAGAAACAGTTTATTTATATGACCTATATATTTTCTCAGATCCTTTTGTGTTTGAGTTAATGTGGATTATCATCATTGTTTGTTTGAATGTTGTTATTATGATTATCATATTTCTATTCAGGAGTGTCTTTATGATTTGCACATTTGTGAAACTACTTAAAGTTTATAAAACAATACAAGAATCGTCTGTAACTTAAGGATTTCAAACATATCGAGTGCCCTGGTAACATGACCATAACCCTTTGAGGCCACAGATAAAGATAGGACCTCCATGGTAAATAACAAGTAACTAGGTATTTGCCATCAGAATTAGTCTGGTCTTAGACTCCCACATGTATTCTGACTAGTAATCTATAAAGCCTCCTTAACCCAGGATCACATAAACGGGATATTTACATTTCAGGTGCTAAGGAAGTCATCAGCAGGTCCATGGGGAAGCTGAGGTCATAGAGAGAAGATAAGAAGATCTGCACATTCAAGGATGTGATGAGAACCCAAATATTCAAGTCCTAGGGTTCTTCTAGGCAATTAGCACTACAGCTATATTACTCTACCTAAGCTTTGCTGACTTGAATGTGCTCATTCTTACATCCATCCATGCATCAAGGCAATATTTATTGATTAGATACTCTAGAAGACACTGTCCTAAGGCTTGGGATACCATGATGACAAAAATTGGTCTTTGTCCTCAAGGAGCTTACAACCTTGAAAATAGTGTACCCACACCCAGGATGTCTCGAGGGATAACCATCAGAAACAGGCTTTAGAAATCACATATAACATTGGAAAAGGTCCTAGAGCTGGAAGCTTTTGAGTTTCACACAAAGCCATCATCAAAGAAAGCCTGATGTGCAGAAGCTCTGACTTAAATCAAAAGACAAACTTCTGTGCCTTCACCCTAAAAATAACTGCATATACATGTTGCTTCATCCACATTGGTGTACTATGATATTAACATTCTTTTATAGATGAAAGACAAAAATATAATACTGTAAAGTCAACTCACAAATACAACTTAATAACATGAAAGTGCTTGCAAACTTTTAGTAATTAGTATACAAGTGTAAATTAGTTCATAATTATTATTGTTAAGCTGCTTCTCAAATCACATATCTGAAATGAGACTCATTGCCAGCTTGTCCCACCAGCCCTCAGTGCCTCACTTTACTTAGACTCTTTGTAGCAGCTGGGAAACCATCATTCATGCAATGAAGAAAGCTTAGAATCAACTTGTGCTACTTCTCACAACTCCAGTGTTCCTCCTGTAATTCAACCATGTTAATTCCATTTCAAAATGTGTCTCTCGACCCCTGCTTTCTTTTTATCTTCCCAGTTACTGCCTTAAAAATCTGTCAGTTCTCACCTGGACAAGTCTCCCCACACTGTCTCCTCTATTGCTTATCCTCCACATCAATGGTAGAAGTAACATCATGGCTCTCTTTCCTGCTTAAAAGTCCCTACTGACTTTCTGCTGCATATAATATAAGATCTTTCCTAGCTATGGAGTACAAGAGCCTTAAAGAGGTGACCAAATCATTTAGCCTCAATAAATTCACCCTCTATGAATAACCCCAAACTCTAATCACACAAACATATTAACTATAAAATAGTCAAGAAAATATTCTTTTTCTTAATGCTCCTTGTTCGACCCATTTTCAGTTCCTGGCTGGGTTTGAAAAAGGAAGACTCAATGAGTATATATGTTTTTTCAAAGCTAGGAGCTGATTGGAAGCCTATCTCATATATCTTTGCATTTCCAGTATCTAGTAGGTTGCCAGCCTATAGTAGCCACTCACTAAATTTATAAAATAATGACTGTAAAACACCCTTTCTGTGTATCTCTCCACAGAGTTGTAAAATAGATCAAAGACCATCAAAGGGTCACGCCCCCAAAGAAACATACTATCCTGGAAGGGTCCCTTGGACAATGACCAGCTTCCCATTGAAAGGATACCGAAGACTCTTGCTCATTTCAAGTCTTCTATGACTTTTTCTGACAAAAGAGGTCTTGAAGATCCCTTAATTTTAAAGGCAGTACTCAGAGGACTCATGTGATTCTTCCAAGTTTACAACCCTGGTTGGTGAAAAACCAAGTTTTAGGTCTCTTTTTCACGACATTCTTTCCACTCTCTGTAGAGTCATTCAGCATTTCTCTAGCTAGAACTCCCCAACCTGGAGTTTTGGCAAAGTTTCCTTTCCTCATCTAATTGTTGCTCCCTGGGTTTCCAAGTTTCATTCTGACAATGTACTTTCTTGAATACTTTTTTTTTTTTTTTTAAGATACGGGGTCTCACTCTATCACCCAGGCAGCCTCAAACTCCTGTGCTCAAGTGATCCTCCTGCCTCAGCCTCCCAAGTAACTAGGACTACAGGTGCATGCTTCCATGCCTAACTAATTTTTAAACTTTTTGTAAGAACAGGATCTCTTTATGTTACCCAATCTGGACTTGAACTTCTGGCTTCCAGCAATCCTCTCACCCCAGCTTCACAATCTTGGATACTCTTAATTGGGGCTTCATACAAGTTCCCTTGTAATTGGTGGAGATACCCTAGGTATTCATAAGATAATATCAAATCTAAACACTTCCAGTAATAGCTAATAGCTTCATCCTTTTTTTTTCTAACAATCTTACGTTTTGCTAACATAAGAGCTGTGTCTTGCCCTGTAATAAAGAGTCTTTTAATCTAGACTAAATCTGAAAGTCATCACAGGAGAACAAGATTAAATAATCTTAGTGTGTGATTTTTGTCAGGAAAAAAAAGAGTCCTAGCTCATTTTGTGATTCAGAAAAGAAATCTCTCACAAATAAATTGATTTAGGCAAAAAGGTATTGGGGCAATAGTCTCATAACCACTAAAATGCCTTTCTAAATTCTGAACAGAATTCTGCAAATTCATCATAGCTTATGAACGAGCATCTTGTGGGCCTTATTCAGATTATCTAAGATTGATCAATAGTCTGTATGAAAAATTAAAACAATGACCCCAAACCAGTGTGATCTTCAGAAGAACTCTTTAAGTGAATTAGCAGTGATTCAAAGCCATGGAAGAGGGTGAGAGCCAAGAATCAACATTTTAAAAAGCTTTTCCAATGGATATTATATAATAGAGCTAAGAGTTACAAGCTAGAAGTCACTGGGCTAAAGCAAACCTCAATAAAACAATCTCACAAGCGACTTTTATTTTTTGAGGAACTTGCCCGTGGCAGGTCTTTCTGCCATGAATCTTTCTTTTTCCTTCTCTTCTTGCTTATATCCTCCATTTTAAAGCTTTAAAAAAAAAAATCTCACAAATGTCTCCAATTTCTCCAGAGATGCCACAAAATTCTAAGGGCTATTTAAATAAATTCAATGTTAAGCCTATAAACAGGCATGGAAAAACCACACCTCACACCAAAACAGGAGAAAGAGTTAGGACAGGAGCAGGGATGAGCCCTTTTGACATAAATCAGTACTGCTGGATTTATTTACTCATTTAGCCCACGACAACTATGTTTTAGAGATGAGAAAACTGAGGCTCAGGGAGTTTATGTAAGTTACTCAATAATACTGAAACAATAGGTGTAAAATTAGAATCTGCATGAGATCTGCTAGCTTCAAAGGTGGGTGACTTTCATTACTCCAGTAATAAAATGTTGTGACTCCAGAAACAAGACAACCAATAAATAGCTGCTGATTGCTAACAGGCTAAAATCTGTTTTTCAAAAATAAATTTGACATTCAAAATGTGTCAGATTCTAAACAGGTATGATGGTTTACACCTGTAATCACAGCATTTTGGGAGGCCATGGCAGGGGGGTTGCTTAAGCCCAGGAGTTCAATACCAGCCTTGTCAACATAGCAAAACCTTGTCTCTACAAAATATCAAAAAATTAGCCAAGTATGGTGGCACACAGCTGTAGTCCCAGCTACTTGGGAGGCTGAGGTGGAAGGATCACCTGAGCCTAGAAGATCAATATATATACCAGGGGCTAGCATATATATATGTTAGCACACACATATATACATGATTTCTAGTGATAAATAGAGTATCAGCATGCTGGTTCATTAGACATCATTATTTTTTACCTTGACTACTGCAGTTGCTTACTAGCTGGTCTTCCTTCCTCAAGGTTCTCTCCATCCTCAACGTCATGCTCTCAAAACTCTCTTGCCCTCCATACAGGAAGTATCTCAATTGGATTGAACCTACCTCTTCGATAACCCAATATCAGAAACTAACTGGTCCCCCAGTACATCCCATAGTTCTGATTATGTGTACCGCACCTGGTGTTCCCTCAGCCCAGATCCTGACACCTTTCACTCCTCATCCTGTTCCTCCCTTCTCAACCCACCTCATTCCTCATTGCCTACAAATGATACTCAAATTATTTCTCCCATGAAGCCTTCCTCAACTCTCACACTGTGCCAGGCACTTGCTATTCTTGAAGCATTTGCTTCATAATTGTTGCTTCCATGTCTTTCTCTGGCACTTGAATATATGCTCCCAAAAGACAGTGACTACATTGCATTTATTCCTAAAGTCCCAAGACCCAGTAAGAGTCAGATTTATAGTAAGTACTGAATAAATGTTTATTGACTAATTCACATAACTAGATCTTAATCATTTAAAACAAAATAACCGATAAACCTTTTGGAAACTTCATAAGTTTGATTCTCTAAAATGAAAAATTTAGGTCTGATGAGAATTATTCAGAACGCTTCTAAGCAAAAAATAACTGAACTACATTGTTTCATCTGCTACATATTATGAAGTCTGAAGTCCTATTCTTACATGGAATCTCTGAACCACAAAAGATCTGAATTCATTCTTCTTTATGGAAAGCATCATTTTTATTTACATTTTGAGACTGTTTTTATTTTATATTTTTAAACTATTAGTTTTTGTCCTTCTTGGGAATAGGTCCAGCTTGAATAGCCCTCCCCTCTGTAACAGACGTCTGATGAGAACCTTGTGTTCCTGTCTTGCATACACATCCAAGCCCATCTATATTTGGAGTTGATAGAAACCTTGTGCCTTGGGGGTGACTGTGAGAAAATGGCTCCTGCTGTGTTCCAGAACATCTTAACAAGAGGAAACTTTTGTTTCTTGGTTACATGAAAATAAAGAACTGTCTTTCCTTGCATCTACTGAAAAGAAACTTTTGTCTTCTTGGCTACCAAGAATATCCAGGCCTAACTCCTTTTCCATTAGACTGAAATACAATTCCACCTGCCCTCACCCTTTTTTTTTCTTTTCAAAACTACTTTGGTACTAACAGGTGACTGTAAAGGAACCAAACCAAAATAATCTGTGCAAGAAATACGAGTTTTGATAGCTTAAGTTGAGAAAGGAATTCCTTATACAGTAAGTCCTCTACATACAAATGAGTTCCATTCCAAGAGCATATTTACAAGCCCAATTTGTTCATAAGTCCAACAAAGTTAGCCTAGGTAGACAACTAACACAATTGGCTATATAATACTGTACTGTAATACATTTATAATACTTTTCACACAAATAATACATAAAAAACAAACAAAAAATAAAGCATTTTGGTCTTATAGTACAGTACCTTGAAAAGTACAGTAGTACAGTTCAGGATAACAACTGGCATACAGGGGCTAGCATCACTTTCACATCTTTGAAAGTTCACAACTTGAAGGTTCATATATAGGGGACTTACTGTGGAGATATAGATCCAGTGGATAAGCACCAACGAGTAAGACCCTATCTAAAGTTCCCAAGAAGGATATCTAGGCACATTCTAGTTGGGAAATTATGTAATATCAGTACATTAGATATAGATGTGTTTACCAAATCCTGGAATAACAAAATTTAAAATTTTCTTCAAGGAGAACAAAATATATGATTTTATAAAAATTAAAAGAGGCTGGGCTCAGTGGCTCAGCCTGTAATCCCGTGCTTTAGGAGGCCGAGGTGAGTGGATTGCCTGAGCCCGCGGGTTCGAGATCCACCCGGGCAACTTGGCGAGACCTCATCTCTACAATAAATCAAAAATTATCCAGGCATGGTAGCATGTGCCTGTAGTTCCAACAATTTGGAAGGCTGAGGCGGAAGGATCCCCGGAGCCCAGCAGATCGATGGTGGCCAGGAGCGTGCCACTGCACTCCAGTCTGGGCAACGGAGTGAGACTCCAACTCAAAAATAAAAATTAAATTAAAAGAAGTCCTAATGGTTAGTAACCTTAGACAAATGATTATATAGCTGAGTTAATTCATAGTTTCCAGAAAGATTTAAATAGAGTCATGGGTTCAGTAGCTAATAGGTGTATTACAAAAGAAAAATGTAGGAACATTTATGCCTCTGGGATCTAACACATTGGGAAACTGTGCCTCATCACTGAATGCCCTTTACAATAATACAAGAATGCCACCTTTGACTTATTCTTACATTAATGTTCATATACACTCAGTGAAATTTGTAAAAGTACTTTTGTTGAAAGTGTTGAGACTCAGAATTATACCCCAAAATATGGCACTTTGGCATGCTGAATACTTTGAACTAAAGGAGATTAGAAACCCTTAAAAACAGCCTCAGAAACATTCTCACTTTCTCTCTCTCTCTCTCTCTCTCTCTCTCTCTTTCTCCTGTTCCCTCTCTCTTGCCCCTGTTTCTCTCCCAGAGTGAGTCATAGAAACCAGACTTCTTCTCCAAGGTGGGTTGTAGAAATAGAAACTCTCTCCCAAAGTAAGCCATAAAATCAAGAAAAGTCACTCTCTCCTTTCTTCCTTGAAGACCCTTATTCCAGAGAAGCTGCCCCACACCTAGAAGGAAGGAATGCTACATAAAGAGGCCAAGAAAACTCTGAGAAGATGGCCCTGCAGGATTTCCCTTCTCAGTCTATTACCATTATTACATCATACCCTTTACCAGTCACGTTTCTGCATGGGTGTCCATTCTTCATTAAACCCAAGCATAAAAAATAGACAGTTTTCCTTGAGTCTTTGGGTCTTCATTCTGAAAGATCCCATGTCATGTAAAATTTTGATTAAGTAATTTGCAAAATTTGGTTGCATTTCTGTACACCTACAACAAGCAGGCTGAGAACCAAATCAAAAGCCCAATCCTTTTCACAATAGCCACAAAAAAGATAAAATGCCTTGGTATTCAACTAATCAAAGAGGTGAAAATCTTTACAATGAGAACTACAAAACACTGCTCAAATAAGTCAAAATGACATAAATGGAAAAATATCCTGTGCTGATGAATTGGAAGGATTAATATCAAAATATCCTTTCTTCCCAAAGAAATCTGCAGGTTCAACAAAATCCCTATCAACTACCAGCAACACTTTTCACAGACCTAAAAAAGACAATACTTAAAAGTCACATGAAAGCAAAAAAGAGCCCCAATAGCTAAATCAATTCTCAGCAAAAAGAACAAAGCAGGTGGCATCATACTCCAAGACTTCAAACTTCACTACAAAGCTATAATAATCAAAACAACATGATACTGGTACAGAGATAGACACTTAGGCCAATGGAACAGGATAGAGAACCTGGAAATAGAACCACAGACCTTCAACTAACTCATCTTTGACAAAACCAACAAAAATAAACACTGGAGAAGGGAAACCCTATTTAGCAAATGGTGTTGGGAAAACTAGCTAACCACATGCAGGAAAATAAAACTGGACCCCTATCATCATGACAAAAATTTAAAATGGATTAAGGACTTAAACGTGAAGCCTCAAACTACAAAAATCTTAAAAAAAAAAAACCTAGGGAACACCCTCCTAGACATTGGCCTAGGCAATTATTTCATGGCCAAGTCCTCAAAAGCAAATGCAGCAAATAGACATGTGGGACCTTATCAAGCTAAAAAGTTTTCATACAGCAAAAGAAACCAGCAAGAGAGTAAAGAGACAATCCACAAAATGGGAAAAAATATTTGATAGCTATGCATCCAACAAAGGTCTAACATCCAGGATCTGTAAGGAACACAAACAAATTGATAGGAAAAAAACAACCCCATTGAAAAGTGTGTAAAGGACATGAACATATACTTATCAAAGAAAGACATTCGAGTAGCCAACAAACATATGAAAAACTACCCAGCATCACTAATCATCAGAGAAATGCAAAGAGATACCACCTCACACCACTCAGGACAGTTATAATTAAAAAGTCAAAAAACAACAGGTGTTGGTGAGGCTGCAGAGAAAAGGGAACACTTCTACACTGTTGGTGGAAATGTAAGCTAGTTCAGCCATTGTGGAAAGCAGTTTGAAGATATCTCAAAGAACTAAAACTAGAGCTACCATTTGACCCAGCAATCCCACTTTTGGGAATATACCCAAAGGGACATAAATCACTCCACAAAAAAGACACCTGCACATGTATGCTTATTACAGCATTATCCATAATAACAAAAACATGGAACAAACCCAGATGCCCATTGAAGGTGGACTGAAAAAAGAAAATGTAGTACATATACATGATGGAATATATGCAGCCATAAAGAAGAACAAATCAAGTCCTTTGCAATAATGGATACATGAATGTAGTTGGGAGACCATCATTCTAAGTGGACTGCTGCAGAAACAAAAATCTTAATACCACATGTTCTCACTCATAAGTGGGCACTAAACATTGAGCACACAGGCACAAGGACAGGAATGACAGATCCTGGGTACTGCTAAAGGAGATGGGGAGGGAAGGGGGATAAGGGATACCAAACCACTCATTGGATATCATTTCCACCACTGGGGGAAAGGGCTTATTAGAAGCTCAAACCAACCAGGCTCGGTGGTTCAGCCTGTAATCCCAAGACATTAGGAGGCCGAGGCGAGTGGACTTCTTGAGCCCACAGGTTTGAGACCAGCCCGGCCTCGTCTCTACAATAAATCTAAAATTAGCGGGGTGTGGTAGCGTGCCTATAGTTCCGGCTACTTGGAAGGTTGAGGTGGAAAGATCACCGGAGCCCAGCAGGTCAACGCTGGGGAGGCCGTGAGTGTGCCACTGCTCTCCAGCCTGGGCAACAGAGTGAGACTCCAACTCAAAAAAAAAAGAAGAATATGAAGAAGCTCAAACCTTGCCTTCATACAATATACTGATGTGGCAAATCCTCACATGTACCCCAACAATTCTAAAATGTAATAGAAATAAAAATAAAATAAATAAGGCAACCTATATTTAGTATTGAACCCCAAAATTTAAAAAAAAAAAAATCTGCTTTGCTGTAACTTCCTCTTCTTTTTTTCTTTATCCTGGTTCTGGCCTCTGGAACTACATAGAATGAGAATAGCCCTTTGCTTCGTGACAATTCTTCGGTATTTTATAATTTGAATCACCGTCAACATCGTGTCTTATCTTTGCCAGGCTGAAAATATTCCTTGTCCTATCATTTGTTCACATAATGCATGATTTCAAGAGCTTCTGCTTCCCTTGTAACCCTCTCCTAAACATTCTCCTTTTCAGTAATATCCCTCACATAAGAGCATTAGTCCAAGACTTGGAAATAGACCAAAGTGATATCTGATGTCCTTTCAGTGGAGGGCAGGCCATTGTTAGCAGACCCTCTTGGGATTATCTAATTTTATAAGGTGTACACCTTCAATTGCCTTTGATTTACTGGGTTATTTTACAGCGTGGTAGGAATAGAGTTTAAGTTATAGAAAATATATAACAATGCAAATTTTTTCTGCCCATGGCAAAAAATTCATGTGCATAGAAATGCAAATGAATTTTATCTGGCAGAGAATATAAATCTTTATAAGTCAAAATCTCATTTTAAGTGGATTTTAATTAATGAGTTAAATAAAATATTTGACACATGCTTATTTTATTTTTGTGACTTTATCTTTTTGAAAAGTAACTGTTCAGCCAGGTGTGGTGGCTCAAACCTGTAATCCCAGTACTTTGGGACGCCAAGGCAGGAGGATTTCTTGAACCTAGGAGTTTGAAAATAACCTGGCCATGATCCTGCCACTGCACCCCAGCCTGGGTTACAGAGGCTTATTTTTCTTCTTCTCCTCTTCCTCCTCCTTCTCTTCCTCTCTACTCCCCCCAAAAAAGGAAGGGGAGTAGAGAGGAAGAGAAGGAGGAGGAAGAGGAGAAGAAGAAAAATAAGCTTTAACCCTCAGGAAACAGGATTCCCAAAACACCATGAGATACACTGGATGTGGTCTGAGCACAGCAGACCCTCAATGCTTGCCTGGTGACTCCACATGTAGTAACTCAAAAACTTTTAATAACCTCATCAACACTACTGACACTTTGAGTGTAGAATGAAACAAAGCAGGCCGGATGCAGTGGCTCAAGCCTGATTATAATCCCAGCATTTGGGAGGCCGAGGTGAGGGGATTGCCTGAGCCCACGAATTCGAGAACAGCCTGGGCAACTTGACGAGACCTCATCTCTACAATAAATAAAAAAATTAGCCAGGCATGGTAGCGCATGCCTGTAGTTCCACGTACTTGGAAGGCTGAGGCAGAAGGATCACCTGAGCTCAGCAGGTCGACGCTGGGGTGACCGTGAGCGTGCCACTGCACTCCATCCTGGGTGACAGAGTGAGACTCCAACTCTAAAAAAAAAAACAAAAAAGGAAACAAAACAATTCTTTTCTTCACAGATAATAGACCAAGTTTCTCCTATCTTGTACCCTTTATTTTGCAGCACAACTGCTAGATTTTTTTTCCTTACATTTATTTCTTATAATTTTAATGTTAAGAATTTGATTTCATTATTCTGGCCTGAGGAAACATTGTCACGGCATTTATGTCTTTATCAAAGTGCAGACCAGATGCCCAAGCCACACAAAACTCAAAGAGGCCTTTGGTAAGCAGCGAAGCAGCATCTACTTCCACGGCTGGAATGGAAGAGAGAGAAAGGGTTTCTTTCTAGAAGCAAGGCCCCTCAGAGGCTGATGCAGGTGTTGTGGCGCCTGAAACTTATACAATGTGTGGGTGGGGGAATCCTCTCCAAGAAGAACAGTGCAAAATTCTCCATTTTTCTTTATGTAATGTTATACATACTTAAATAAAATTACTCTCCTCAGCATATAAAATTAAGAATATAAAATTGCTAGAGTCCCTTCAAGGGCCTTGCAAGGAACCCTGTGGAAGTGAGGGACTCTAAACTTATGCTTCTTTGGCTTCCCCATTAAGTCTTCTCTGAAGGTCCACTAATGTGTGCCAGCACAGAGAATGCTCTCAATACCTGGGAGTGATGATTTCATGCACATCTCATAATTTTTATATTATTCATTTCTGTGACTCCCTACCTCTTAACAAAAGATATGTATGAGACTCTGTGCACCTATTTTGTGAGCGATTATGATTATGATTATGATTTTGATTATTCAGACCTATGAATTCTTAGAAATCATTTGGGGAAATAAAGGTTTTGAGTCTAATAAAGAAAATGTAAGTTTTCAAAGCTGTTGAACTTTATAAAAATCTGCTCTCCATGCACCTGTTTTTTTAATCATCATTTGTCAAGTGAAGAATCACAAGGTTCATACATTTGGAAAGGAGAGCTTTATTTCTTATAAAGGATTGCAGCCTGCAGACCAGCCATCCTGCAGGCTGGGAAACGTAGCCTCTGGCAGGAGCCAAGAGCAAGCACTTTGAGGGATGAGTAAAGGGAACAGGAGTTTATCTAAGCAAGATGGCTGTACACACATATTTAATAAACTATAGGAATATTTATGAAAGGGAAAACATGCACATGCTCAATTAAGCTTCATGCCTCTAGATGAATCACATGTTCTTTTAAAAATTGCACCATAACTTAAAAAAAATGTGGTACATACACATGATGAAATATTACGCAGCCATAAAGAAGGACAAAATCATGAATTTCACAGCAACCTGGTTGGACTTAGAGTCTATAATACTAAGTGATGTATCACAGAAACAAAGAACTCACTCATAAGCGGATCTTGAACAATTATCTTAATACTATAAGAAAAGGATTGACAGTAGCAGGAAACTACCAGGGGGTTGGAGGGAGACAGGATTGGCAGCAGTAGGAATCTGCGGGGGGGGGGGTCACACCTCATCAACAAGGGTACCTGCATAATGAACTTTGTATACCTAACCTTGACCTGTACCCCACATCTTTAAAATAAAAAAATTAGAAAAAAAATTGCACCATAGGCCTAACATCTAGGATCTACAAGGAACTCAAATGGGCCAAAAAGAGAAAAAACAAACAGCCCCATTACAAAGTGGGCCAAATATATGAATAGACACTTCTCAAAAGAAGACACATGAGCAACCAACAGATACGTGAAAAAATGCTCACCCTCACTAGTCCTCAAAGAAATTCAAATTAAAACCACACTGAGATGCCACCTAACTCCAGTCAGGATGGCCATCATCAATAACTCAAAAAACAACAAATGCTGGAAAGGATGCGGGGAAAAGGAAACACTTCTACACTGTTGGTGGGTGTGTAAACTAGTAGAGTCTCTGTAGAAAACAGTGTGGTGATTCCTAAAAGATCTAAAAATCGACCTTTATACCCAGAGGAACTCAAATCACTCTATGAAAAAGATGCCTGCACACATATGTTTATTGCAGCATTGTTCACAATAGCAAGAACATGGGACCAACTGTGCTGCCCACCAAAAGAGGACTGAATTCTAAAAATGTGATACATATACACGATGGAATATTATGCAGCCATAAAGAAGGACAAAATCATGAACTTCACAGCAACCTGGATGGACTGAGAGTCTATAATGCTGAGTGATGTATCACAGAAACAAAGAACTGAGTATCATATGTTCTCACTCATAAGCAGACCTTGAACAATTATCATAATACTATAAGAAAAGGATTGGCAGTAGTGGGAAACTGCCGGGGGGTGGAGGGGGGAGAGGCGGGATTGGCAGTAGTGGGTACCTGCATAATTAACATTTGTATACCTAACTCTAAATTGTACCACACGCCTTTAAAATTAAAAATTAAAAAATAAATAAAAATTGTACCATTAGCATGATTCAAGAGCAGGGTTTTTGACCACCTGACATCAAAAGATGAAGCAGAGGAAAGAAAAACCCTCACTGCATATCCTCTATGAGTCAGCCAAAACGAGTGCGGAGATAGTGGTTAGTTGTTAGGAAGGGATGAAACAGATTGTCACGTGGAAACTGCAAAGAGGGTAGAAGGGTCAGGTCACAGCCACAGATTGGCTAAAGGTGATTAAGAAATTTCTTGTTTTGTGAAGCTGGTTTCTGCTTATTCCCTAGAAAAGAATTCTGGGTAAAAGTTAATAAGGAAGGGGCATACTGACGTGTCCCATCTCCTGTCCTGTCATGGCTAGGATCTCAGTTTTTACATTTTGTCTAGGATCTCCTTGAACACGAGGGGGTCCATTCAGTTGCATGGAGGGCTTAGGGCCTTATTTTTATTTCTCATGTTTGAAAATTATTCTAAGCTTTTAGTCTGTTTCTTTTTTAGATGCCATATAGATAATAGCAAAAATTCTTTCTGGAGTAAAGATCACACTTTACTCAGGCCCCTTAACCTTCTCCTGGCCCCATCTGTGCACGTCCTTACAAAATCCAATTCTAGCAAGAACTCTGTTAAGTGTTCTTAAGTCCACAGTACTATAATAGCATAAATATTTAATAATCAGAGTCTCTGTTCAATAACAGTGGAATTTGGAATGTCTTTCCCCTTTGTTCCCATGGTTTAAGCTTCAGTTTCCTCATTTGTAAAATGAGGGTAATAATAGTATTTACCTTATATGTGATTATGAAGATAATATATTTAAAGAGCTAGTGCTGGCATACCCTCAGTGCCTAGAAAAAGGCTAGCTGCTATTATTACATTTGTCATTTTGGTATTATAGTGATTTTTAACAGTTATTGAAATACTGAATATATATGTTTTGCATAGCATAAGGTTTACCTGTTTAAAGTATACAGTTCAATGATTTGTAGTATATTTACAGAGTTATGCAAATATCACTATAATCTAATTTTAGAACATTTTAATCATCTCAGAAAGAAATCTTGTATCCATTAGCAGTTACTCCCATTCCCCCACCTTGGAGAACCTCCAGAATAATATTGAATAGAAGTGGTGAGAGTGGACATTCTTGTCTTGTTCCTAGTCTTTATGGAAATGCATTCAGTCTTTTCCCATTTAGTATGATCCTAGCTGACTGTGTGTCATAGATTATCAGTTTGGGGAAATTCCCTTCTAGTCTTAGTTTGTTGAGTATTTTTAATCATGAAAGGGTAGTAGATTTTGTCAAATATTTTTCTTCATCTATTAGGTTATGTATTTTTTATCTTTTATCCTATTAATGTGAATATTGCAATAATTTATTTTCTGATATTAAACCAACCTTGCATTACTGTAAAAAAATCACATTTTCTCAAGGTATGTAATTATTTTTGTATGTTGCTCAGTTTTGCTTGTTAGTATTTTGTTGGGAATTCAACAATAGGATTGTGTGCTTTCATTAGGTCTAAATATCTAGTCATATAGCCTAACATGCTGCAACATGTGTCCAGAGGGGCTACAACTTGGGGAAGTCACATCCTACTCTTACTAAAGGATATTGGGGCCAAACCAACTTAGAGCAAAAATTCCTCCCTCAAATAATTAACTTATAGAAGTCTATTGAGTTTTGCATTATTGACTACAGGCACCACTTTCAACCATAATATAAACAATGTAAAGATATACTTAATAAACAAAGAAATATATCCAACACCATACATGAGTTCTCCATAAATATTGATTGATGGTAATAAAATAATATTGTAAGGAGGAAAAACCTTCCCTCTACCCACTTGGGTTTGATAGCTGGGTCTATGAGATAAACTGACAGCAGGCAGATTAACAGGAAAAAAGGTATACAAATTTATTTATTTACTTATTTTAGTCAGAGTCTCACTCTGTCACTCAGGCTCAGGTGATCTTCCTACCTCAGCCTCCCAAATAGCTGGGTCTACAGGTGCATGCCACCATACCCAGCGATTTTTCTTTTTTTTTTTTTTTGTAGAGGTATGTTCTCACTATGTTGCCTAGGCTGGTCTTGAACTCCTGGGCTTAGGCAATCCTGCCACCTTGGCCTCTCAAAGTGCTGGGATTACAAGCTTGCGCCACTGCGCCAGGCCAAATTTATTAATATTTAAAATTACATGCATGAGAGTATCACAGGGGGAAAAAAGTGTATGCCCTAAAAAGGAGTGAGATTTGAAAGTTTATATTCTGTCTTAATAGAAGGAAAGGAAGAGGTAAGCCAATTAGGGGAGAGTAATTGATTTTCAGGAAAAATGAGTGAGCCTTGGCAGAATGGATAAGAGAGTTTGCCTGGATTTGATGTCAACTTCTAGTCCCCTCTTCTGTGATGACTCAGTCTTCTCTGGTTGATGAAACTGTGGTGGGAAGGGGAGGGGGAGTGAGGTGGGGTTTATGACAATTGACAATTTAGTTTATTTTGGAGGTTCTGTCTTTAGGCAGATAAAGGGAGTTCAGAGAAAGCCCCTCCCTGCATTTTATTGTATTTCAAGTATCTTTAGCATAAAATTATAATAAGTGGCATATTTGGGGTGGCATATGCTGGTCTTTAACAATATAAAGAGGAAAAATACATGAGAGAAACAAATAAATGTGTGGACCCTCAGAAAGATTAGGAAACAGTGATAAATTAAACATCAATTTATCTATTTTATAAGTATTTGTTGATACTAAAAATACTAAGATAGAGTTCTTGTTCCCAAGAGCTCATAGCGTAGTCTACTGTGGGAGGCAGGCCAATAATTACATTGCAAGATTAAGAAGCACAGAGCTAGATGGGCTCGGTGGCTCAGCCTGTAATCCCGCGCTTTGGGAGGCTGAGGTGAGTGAATTGCCTGAGCCCGCAGGTTCAAGACCCACCTGGGCAACTTGGCAGAGACCTCATCTCCACAATAAATCAAAAATTAGCCGGGCGTGGTAGCGTGTGCCTGTAGTTCCAGCTACTTGGAAGGCTGAGGCGGAAGGATCACCGGAGCCCAGCAGGTCGAGGCTGTGGTGGCCGGGAGCGGCCACTGCACTCCAGTCTGGGCGACGGAGTGAGACTCCAACTCAAAAAAAAGAGGCAGCTTAAAGGTAGGATTGAAAAATGGTGGATAAGAATATGGAGAAATTGGTCAATGGGATTTGGGAATCATTTTCATAAATTTATTCTTTAAAGAAATTTTAGAACATTTTAGACAATGTTGCACTGAGCTTTGGAAAAATGTTATTTATCAGCACTTATATGGCATTTAATTGCTGTGTGCCAGTCACTGTCCTAAGCATTCTATAACCAACTGTTAATTTAATTAGTAGTCCCTGAAATTGTATTGCTATAATTCTAATTTTATAGATGAGAAAATTGTTTCTAAGAGGTTAAGAGAGTATGATTCAGATGGTAGGTGGTAGAGACAGGATTTAAGCCTAAGCGTTCTGGTTACAGGTTCCATGCTTTTACTGCTGTACCATGCTGTTACAAGAGCTTGAGTTTTAACCTAATAATGTTTCTAGGGAAGTGCCTCTAGAATTTTAATATGCATACAAATCCCTGTGGATCTTATCTTGTTAAAAAGCAGATTTGGATTCAGTAGTCTGATTTGGGGTCAGATATTCTGTATTTCTGACAAGTTCCCAGGTGATGTCAATGCTGGTGTTCTAAAGGCCGCATTTTGAGTTTCAAGGATGTAGGACCTATTGTAGTTTTTTGGTTTTCATCTTTAATAGGATATACTCATTCGTAGACTTTTCTCTCCATATCTACTCCTGTGCCTGTGGGAAAATGATATGCAGTCTTCTCATTCTCATCACCACGATGAGTACTTGTGGCTCCAACCAACACCCTCTAGCACCAGCATATCTCTGTTTTAAGGATGTGAATGGAGCCAGGGAATCACCTGAGGGAGGTTGCTTGGGGTTTGGGAAAGCAGTAAGAAGGAAGTCAAGGGAATGGGGCAGCATTAGGAAAGCAGTAGAAAAAAAAGAATCCTGGGAGCAGATACACTCCAGTTTCTTGGGAAAGTTTGTGTGTGTGTGTGTGTGTGTGTGTGTGAGTGTGTGTGTGTGTATACGCATGTGCATACAATCCTTTCTGGGCTTTTATTCCAAAACAGATAATCAATTTCCAGTCTTTATAAACAAAGTATTGTTGTATACATACTCTACATGCTTGTTAATTAGTCCACTGAAAATGATTGCTTTTCTTTCTTTTTCTATTTTTTTTAGGCAAGGTCTTGCTGTGTTGCCCAGGCTGGAGTTCAGTGGTGTGATCATGGCTCACTGCAACCTTGAACTCCTGGGCTCAAGTGATCCTCCTGCCTCAGCATCCTGAATAGTTGGGATTTACAAGCATGCATCACTATGCCTGGCTAATTTTTTTAAAAAATTTATAGAGATGGGATCTCACGAGCTTTCCCAGGCTGGTCTTGAACTTCTGGCCTCAAGCAATGCTCCTGCCTTGGTCTCCAAAGTGCTGAAATTATAGGTGTGAGCCACTACGCCTGGCCTGAAAATAATTGTTATTAATAACATCTTTGAGGTCATTGTGACTATCTGTGCATCATCATGGGGCACACATTGATCTCCCCTATCTAGAAAACTTAAATTGCATTCTCCTTTGACTAACAGAATTGACTTATTCCACAGTGCCTTGGTTATTTTACAAATTGCAGTTCTTCGAAAGTTTGCTAAATAATTCTGTAGTAGCCTCATCTCACTTATTAAATAGACAGTCTCTCTCTTTTTCCTAATGCAAGACATATCTCCATTCTTTGACTACAAATGACTTCTGAAGACTTTGCAGGGAAAAATCTTTTTTTTTTTTTTTTTTAGGAATTTGAGTCATGGATTACTCTTTCCAAGAAGCCAATATATTCTGGTGGGTTATTTCACAATTCATGGCAAATTCCATAAATGTAAATTGAAGATTGTAGTCCCAACTCAAGAAAGCATCTTGATTTACAAAACGTTTGCTTTATGTTTGTTCAAACGACATTGTGATAATACTGTGTAGCTGAAGTTCACAGAGTGATCACTTGGAGCCAGGCATCACTTTAAACCCTTTACATGTATTAACTTCCTTGTGCCTGAGCACTGCAGGACTGTTGTCTTTGTATTCCTGATTGTTTGACATTCTAAAGCAGCTAACTATTTCTAGTCCTTCTAAATAGACATACATATTCTTTGGTTCACAATATCAGTCATTTTGTATCCAGATTTTTTGATGTGCAGATGGAGGAGGCATAAAGAGGTGAAGCAAATCGCCCATGGTCACACAACCGATAAACTTGAGAGCCAGAACCCAAAACAAGGAACTGAGGGTCCAGTGCTAAGCTCTTAACCACCTATGTTTTTTGGGGGGGTTTTTTTGCTTCTCAAGAGTGAACTATGTCACGAAATCGAAAAGAGCCTTTATCAAAAAAAAAAAAAAAGGTGGCCTCATTAATAGGTAAGCTTTGATTTAACAACCAACAAAAATAAAATGTTTATGAGTCCGTCAAGAGTGTTACTAGTCAGCTGCGGGGAAATGGAGCCATTGATTTTGCAAGTACAAAAGCACCACAGTCGTGGCCTCAATCTCTGACCTGAATGAAGGGAACTAGGCAGACTAGACTCTCAAGGGGAAAACTGAAGGGGGTGTTCAATCCCTGAAGAGCAGCTCCACAAGAAACAAAGTGGCTGCATTTGAGGCATCGAGATGGAGTTTACAAATGGACACCAAGAGTTGGCAATTTTAAGCTATAACAGTTGGAGATTTTAAGTGAATAAGGCAAGGTCTGCCCTGAGTAAATTCGCAGGGATGAAGCCTCCCTTGCATAATAAATTCTCTCTCTCACTGTGGCCATTTCCCTCATAAACTCATGAATTTCTGCCCGCCTACTGCACTTGTAACTAGGCATTCAATTAATGTTCAGAGACAGCTAGTTGTCGGATTTTGCTTCAGTCACATTTGCTCAGTGGGTAGCAGGAAGACCAATCTATGAACCTCACTAAAAGACAAAAATGGTGCTCGTCTTTGCTATCAATTGTTGTGGAATAAATTACTCCACAAAACTGGGGCTTGAGCATCATCATTATCTTACAGTTTCTGCAGGGCAGGAATCTGAGCACAACTCAGATGTACACCTTGGCTCAGGGTCTCTCACCAGGTTGTAAACAAGATGTAAACTGGGGCTGTATCATCTCCAGGCTCAACTGGGAGAGGATTCGCTACCAAGCTCACTCACATAGATGTTGGAGGCCTCAGTCCCCAGTGACTGTTGGCGGGAAACATCAGTTTCTTTCCATGTGGACCTCTCCATAGGGCAGCTCAATACATGGCACAGGTTTCTCTGAGCAAGAAAGTTAGGGGAGTTGTGAGCACAAAGACAAATCCCAAATCTTTTTATGGGTTAATCTTGAAAGAGGCATCCTGTCATTTCTGCCCCATTCTATTGGCTAGAAGTGAGTCACAAAAGCTAGCCTACACTCAAGGGGAACGGGGAGCACAAGGGCCTGGATACCACTGGGGCATCTTAGAGGCAAAGGAACAGGGGAAGTGGCAGAGATTTGATGAGGGGAAAGTCTTATCCAGTTTTATGATTCTTTGTACAAAATCTCTTCTCTATATATCTAAACTGCAAGAAGTCTATCAATCAAATGATACAAATATACAGGAAAAATGCACTGACATTTTCTTCCTGCAGGTACCACCAGCTGTCCAATATCTGCAGATCCTTGGCAATTTTCCTTCCTGGCTGTACCATATAACCCATTACAGTCCCCAGACTGGTTTCCCATTGTTATGGTGCTACTGGCATTTGGGGCATGTGTGTACATAGACTGATCACTTATCAACCGTATTGAGACAGTTTCAGAGTAAAGAGACGCTATTTCTTATTTTTATTGTTACTATTTTTATTTTTTAGTTGGGGTCTCACTTTGTTGCCCAGACTGGAGTGCAGTGGCACAATCCCAGCTTACCACAGCCTCAACCTCCTGACTCCAGGCAGTCCTTCCACCTCAGCCTCCCAAGTAACTAAACTACAGTTGTGAGCTACCGCCTCCCGTTGAAGGACACTATTTCTAATTCCACCAGGACCACAGGCAGACCAGGATGTATAGTCACGCTCCACCTAGACCAAGTCAGTCTTCAAGAGGTCCCTTCCTTCCACCCTCCTTCCTTCTCTCTCCCTCACCCTCCATGTCACTCTGGTCATTTGCTCTCCATTCTCCAATCTCCGTACACCCTTTCTAGAAGTGAGTTGGAGACAGGCATCTGTCTCCCCACATATTCTCTCCCCCTTTCCTGGGTACCTTATCCTACAGTTCCCTAGGAGGTGAGGGAGCAGCATTACTCTGCTCCCTTCTCGAACTTAGTTTCCAAGCCTCACTCAGTCCTTTTCCTGTCTCAGTTTAGCTGACACTTCTGCCACTGCAGGAGTGTCTCCTTCCCCAACACCTCCCATTCAGGGGGCGAGTCTGTGTGTGTATCCATGTGTATGCAGGGGTGTATGTGTGTGGTGTATACCCGTGTGCTTGTGTGCCTGTGTGGTGCGTGTATATGTGGGTACCCATGTGTGTGTGTATATATGTGTGTATGCATGTGTCTTGTGTGGGATGTGTACCTATATGCGTACCTATACATACATGTGCAATGTATGTATCTGTGCATGTGTGTGGTGTGTGTTTTCTATGTGTGTATATTCCTGTGTGTGCATATCTGAGTGTGTGCATGTGTGTGTGTACACACATTGTGCATGAGTGTGTCTCTGTGGTGCATATGTGTCTATGTCTGTGTGCCTGTGTGTGTCTGTGTCTATGTGTGCCTGTGTGTGTATGGAGTGTTACCAGACCATCCAGGGTATCAGAAACTTGAAAAGAATTGGAGTAATGCTGCCGGTGTTGAGGGGATGATTTTGTTTTTAAAAAGCATTACTTAAGCATCTCTTGTGTGCAGATGTTTTGGCCAATGACCACCACCTTGTGGGATTGTTTAAATAATGCAATTAGCCTATCATAAAAAATAGTACGTACTCTGATGTCTGCCCCTAACCCAGGAATAGGAACTTTGTTTCTAAAATTGAATATAAAGATGAGGAACCGTTGACATCACTTACCCAACATATCCAAGTCTTTCTCTTTCTAAGGAAACAAATATTTAAAATCTCTTTTAACTGCCACAGATCAACATGAGCCAGATTGTTGTTTGATAGGTGAAATTAAGGAAACTACATCCACCAACTGAGATATTCATTAAAACAATGCCACTTCCTCACTAAAAGAATGATGTTTATTCTCTCATCTTTCTTAGTAAATATCTTTTAACTCATTCTAAGAAGGCATGAATATGAATGGAAGATTATTGCTTAAAAATAAAAAATAAATATGACCTTAACAGCAATCATTTTTGGATCCTAAACACAGAAGCAACACATGTGAAAAGTAACAGTTACCATTTTCTAATGATCTAGAGAAACCATATATCTTTTTAACTGTTTAGTCTTTCAGGACAGATGAGCACAGAAGTGAATTTTCTGCTTTTTCTCAACTCATCCAAATTAAATGGGCAAAAAATATGAAATCCATTTTTCAGAGCGATTACACAGTGCATGTACAGTATTACCAAATACAGTCTAGACTGCTATTAGTTTTGCAGCAAAGAAATGTTTATATCAAACTGTTCTTATCAAGAAAATTAAATAGAAGGATTGATAACTGGATGGTGATATTTTCTCATGAGCCAGCTTTCAAGTGGGTCACACTGTTCTCCACTTCATTGAAAACTGAAAATAGATGCTATATCAGCAATGTTTGTGAAAAATAGTACATCATCTGAAACTGACTGGGGAAAGGGACCGTGTATCTCTTTATAAATTAAGCATCTAGAAGAATCACAAAATTATTAATCTGACAGTTATAAAACTCATTCATTCCAAGCCCTTCATTTTCTATATGAGAAAGCAGATTTCCAGAAATATTAAGAAACCAACATAAAACACCTATTTAATACCAGAATGCTCAGTTCAGCAGTTGAAATCCGTTTCAACTTAAGTACATCTCACATAATTTTTTTCTGAATAGACAGGGTAGAGAAGAAAGAGTATTTACCCTTACATATTTTTTTGGTAATAAATATCCTTTATGATTTTTTAGGTTTTACCCCTTGACGAATCTTAGCTATAATAAAAGTCAAAGTGTTGAAACAGAGAAAAACAACACAGAGAAATTTCCCTCACAATAAGATGGAAGTAGCCCTTTTCTCCCTACCCTCCACTGAGAGATGGAGAAAGGATTCAGAGAAGGCTTTTTGCTGCCGGCTCCAAGGGGGAAATATTAACCTCACCATGGCTAACTTCCCAGGGCCGAGGGAACTCGCAAGCCCACCACTTTGAAAACCAGCCTGCAAGACCAACTTTTGAACGAGATCAGATTTTTCCCTGGGGTCAGATTATCTCTGACCTCTCGGCCACCCATCATTGACTAAATACATTACAGGTTGTATTTCATGTATTTCGGACTTGAAGAGGGCTGAAAGTGAAAGTTTTGTGTCCAGAGCACATGATATCAAACTCCAACCTAGAAAAACGTTTTTCCTGTCTCCTGCTTGCTGCTAAGAGCCATTTTGAAAAACAAGAAAACGAACAGCTGGAAGGCTAAGCAATTAGTTTTTGGTTGTTTTTTTTTTCTTCGTACTTGATCTCCCGCATCTTAGCTCAAGGACATATGGGGAGACTCTGAGCTCTGCTAAATTAGTAGCTAGTGAAAGTCCCTTGATAAATTAAGAAGAAACGAATTAACATCAGTGCTCTGCACGGTGAGGCCTGAAGCTCCTCTCTGGCAGAGATAACTTAAGATGACCCAGTTATAATTATAATGAAGGGCTAGATAGGATGATATTCTCGACAGAATTTTAAAAATTAGAAGATTGTGTAGTAATGGTAACCCACTTATAAACAATAGTCAACATTTATTGAGCACTAGCTGTCTGGCAGATGCTGTGCTAAGCTATCATCAAACATTATCTCATTTAGCTTCCTAATAACCCTCAGAGATAGGTTCAATTATCATCTCCATTTTAGAGATGATGAAACAGAAGCCGACCGGGGTGAAGTCACAAGCCACAGGTCACACTGCCGGTAAGTTGTGGAATCAGGGCTTTGCATCTACTGCAGTCTCACTCTAGAGCTCCTCCTTGAGCTGCTGTGCCATAACTCTGTTAAGAAAGACACTTCGTAAGCTATGATGTGTTCAAGGGTTGATAGGATGCACAAAAAATTATTTAAAAGACCAGAGTCAATGAGCCATCAGGGCTCCAAAGTTGCAAAGAAGAAGGCCCACAAAAACAGGCTGAAGATGAGATATGAAAGTAGAAAAGCCCCATGCAAAGCCAGAGGGGTGACTTTGTCAGGTGGTTTAAGAGAGAAGGAAGTACAGCACTCTTTGTTTTGTCATTATCAGAGACAACACAGAATGAATTTTTTCCCTTCCCAACGGCTCTAATTCCAAGTAAGTCAAACTAAATAGCTTCACACAGCCAGTTCTCATTGTATTTCAACTTCATTGTTCTGGTCTTAGAAAATGTAAGACCTGATTAAGAAGGAATTGAGGAAGAAAGTCTGTGGAACTCTCCTTCCAGAATTCAAAATATGTGCCAGAGCATGGAAAATCCTTATTCTATATTTCTGTCTTCTCACCTGGGTGTAGCAGTCTGTACCTTTGGTTTCTAAGAAGGATCTGAAGATACGACATAGCTGGGGGAAATGGTGAAGAAATATTAGGAACAAATAGCAACCTTAGGTTAAAACGAACGAAATTTTAACTTTGAAAAACAATCTCATGTTTTTCTTACATAAAAAGGCCTATTTCAGAGAAAAGTAACAGCCTTTTCCCTCAGTTTGTGTCATTCGTGTTATTTAATTTGGGGTTTGCACATCTGAGACGTTCTAAGGTTTAGTTTCATCTTATGTAAACAGTTTCTAAACGTGGGTAACAAGGTTCCACTGTGGCAGAGAAGATGGAACTCCCCACACACATACCATTCATTTGAAGTATTCCCAAGGTCCATTTTCCTCTGCAGAGCAGCTATTCAGTTAGTGCAGCAGTGTTTGAACTAAATCATTTTGCCAACACTTGTACCAAATACTGACGGTTTTATTGCAAATTACAAAATTAGAAAACCACAGGTATAGACTTTTGCACATTTCTAATTTATTTAGTTTAGCATAGGATCATTTTCAGCTTGCCACAGTTATTTTCACTTGCTGAGAAATAGAAATATACATTGGATTACAAGGTGCTTTTCAATGACCGCTTTGTTAAGGGGAAAATTACAACGTTGGAAATAAACCCTGTGTTCATTTGTGTACCTTTCTTTAATCATGCATTGTGGCTTTTGCTGACTTAAGAGAGGCTACATGCCTACAGAAATTCAATCTCTGCTGTATAAACAGTGTGGTAATCTCCCAGAGCATTTCTTAAGACATTAATAACAGTGCCTGAACTACACATTAGAGGACAAACTGAACTGGACTTAGACAACAATATTATTATGTCATTTCTAAAAGTACTTAAAAAATTGAGGGCCACCTCCTTGGGTTCCCTCTCGCTCTGGGAGCTTTTCTGTCCTCTCAATAAATCCTGCTTTCTCACACACAAAAAAATTGAAAATATTTATTAATAAATGCAGTTTGACCCAAATGAAATATATTTGTAAACTTAACCTGCCAACTGCAGAAGGGTAAACAGAAGGATAAAGAAATAACAAATATGGGTTACATGCATTCTTTGGGGCAGGCGCTCTATGAATGATTTGGACCCTGGATACAATGACTCTTGAGATAGTTCTAGAACAACCACCTCTTCCAGAGTTTACCGTTCAGCTTGGGGCTGGAGGAGGCACAGGCAATGAAGTCCTCAGTGGCAGAGGTCTGTATTAAGTGCTGGCATCCAGAAACCCAAAGGACATTTTGCTAAGTGAAGTAAGCAGGCACAGAAAAGCAACTCTTGCATGATCTCACTTATACATGGAATCTTAAAAAGTGGCGCTCCTAGAAGCAGAGTAGAAGGGTGATGACAGGAGTTGGGCGTGGGGAGAAATAGGGAGAAACGGTGCCTATAGTTAATAATAATGTTTTGCATGCTTGAAATTTGCTCAAAGTAGATCTTAAATGTTCTCCACACATACACACATACACACACACAAAGTAGCTGTGTAGGGCGATGGTTGTTATTAGGCTTGATGGTGGTCATTTCATTATGCATACATATACAAAAACATCACATTGTCCACCCTAAGAATATATATATATATTTTTTGAATTGGGGGTCTCACTCTGTCTCCCAGGCTGGAGTGCAGTGGCATGCTCAAGGCCACCGCAGCCTTGACCTGCTGGGCTCAGGCGATCCTTCCGCCTCAGATTTCAATTAGCTGGAACTACAGGAGCACGCTGCCATGCCCAGCTAATTTTTTTGATTTATAGTAGAGATGAGGTCTCGCCAAGTTACCCAGGCTGGTCTCGAACCCCTGGGCTCAGGCAATCCTCTCGTCTCAGCCTCCCAAAGTACTGGGATTACAGGCTTGAGCCAGCACATATACAATTTTTATTTGTCAAAAAAAGTAATTTAAAAAGTCAAGTTTCTAAAGAAGGGGGGAAAAAGTGTTGCCATCCAGGAAGCACAGGCCTGATAGTCTGTGTAAGTGGTAGAGGAAAAGGAAACTCACAATGGGGGTCTGGGAGCAAAGGGAAGGGATCCCTGCCTTCGAGTGTGATCTGGAGAAGAGGATATACATGTACTGAGTCAATTTTGGTAACCCAAGCCCAAGGTGATAAGTTCTGTGTGCTTTGATCACAGTTGAGGGGATCAGAGAAGGTTTCTTCTAGCAAGTGGTATTTGAACTAGACCTTAAAGAACAGGTCGGATTTCCGGTAGAGCACAGACTTGGAAGCAGTAAGAAACAAGGAGTATTTAGGGCACAGCAGGCAGCCCTGCTGGAGAGCAGAGAGCATGCTGAGAGATGGAGGCTGGTAAGGCAGGTAGACATGATTTTCAGTAAGGTATCAAAACCCGGGACATGGAAAGCTAAATTTTCCCTAAAGCAAAGATATAACTTCCTAATATGACTTAGCTCAATTTTACACCATTAATTTAATGTGAGAAAAATGGATTCTTTTGCGTTCAAAAATCTGTCAAATCAGAAGTCTCCCAAAGGCACGATCAGTATTTAGAAAATGCCAGAAGCAAGTCCTGTTCTCTTTAATGTTCCACTTGCCATCAGATGATTTATTAAGCATTCAGAGAGTTCAGTTGATCTATTCTTGTTGCCTCGGGTACAAGAAGACAGACATATCTTCCGCCACTTGCTCACAACATTACAAGATGATCATTTTCTATCGTAAAAGATGGAGGAGAGTTTGTCATATGTTGTAACTACATCACGCCTCAAAGGGTCCTTATAAGATGGTGTCTCTCTAGGGCAATCATACAGGGACGTTTTTGGCTGCAGGTCACTTTAATGAAGCTCAAAATACAAGGCAGAGTGAAGTTTTACAAATCTTAAAACCCCAAAGTAGGTTTATTCCAAATAAGCAGGCTTTATCTGAATGCTGAACCTCCAGATAATCCCTGAACTGGTTCAAGGATTGCTTTTCCCAGTTGAAATTACTCTGTTACCAAGAATAGATTTCTCAAAAGTTAGACGTCTATGAATTCATCATCTCGACAGCCTGCAGACATTATGAATATATGTTCTTATGTGTTTTCAGCTATGGTACTGGTCTTTTATGCGACCAATGGCTTGTGTGTAAGATTGCTTTCTTTCTTTCTCTCAAAAATATTGGTCTTTTTAAAATATGAACCTCCGGTAAAGTATGAACATCCTCACCTAGATGTGATACAGTGAATTGATAAAAGGTCATATACGTGCTTTTGCCTTTTCTTATAATAATTGAGATACGTTTTTATTTTTAAATGGCGGAAGTGGAGCTTTAAAGAAAGCTGACTTCTCGCAGATGGCACTTTGCGTTATCCCTCCACTCTGTTTTCTAACACAGGATTTCTGTGATATTTTTTGAGTGCTGTTAAAACCGACCTCTTCAATAAACATCAATTTACAAACTGTCTAAAGGCAACCAAGAGCATTTTAAGTCAAATTATATTTCTACGAAGACTGAAACTGAATTTGGGTGCTTAACAAGGGAAAAGTTTTCTTTAAGAATTCTAAGTATTGTGGTAACATTTGGAAAGTGAATAATCTCTCGGATTTTTCAAGAAGCTATTCTAAGAGAATCTGAGGCCCCGTGCTGTAAATGTCAGTCAGTCCCCTGGCAGGGTCTTTAAGGATCTCTCCAACATGGCTTGAGAAATTACACTCAGAAAACATATTTTTTAAAAAGGATTTATTATACTCATAGTCCTAGGGAGGAGCACAGGCCACGCCACACGGGGGACCATATGGGAGGAGCTCCAAGCAAGAAGGTGGGGGCCATGAGAATGGACACCCTTTATTGGGAGTCTGGGTGGAGTACACACCAAAAGGGGTGAGAGGATTTTACTGGTGCACTTGAATGTCACTAGGTCACAGTCAGGGAAGGGTAAGGAGAGGAACTTGTGTCAGGGACCAACCTGATTGCCCTGGCACACCTGGACAGCTGGGCCTGTGTATGGAGATGTTGAGGCATCAGGAAAATTTAAAGTTTTAAAAATTTACAGCACAAACCTCTTTGGTATAGACTGAAGCCAGCAGTGGGGTGGGAGTGGGGTGAGATTGGATGGACCCCAGGACAGGAAGTTACATCCTAGAGAAGATAGATGTTCTCACCACGGTGATCTTCTCAAACACTGGTAGTTTAGACAGGGGCAGCAGCTAGATGGGAGTCTGTGCCATGAGGCCCATGCATGGCCACCACGGCCACTGTGTTCATGGGCTCACTGAGTCAGCTCCCAGGTGACCAGTGGTAGTAGCTGGCTGATGTCAACTGGCTGGACCATTGTGTCTGCTTTTCTTAATGCCTCTTCCATGGATACTCTCGTGAGTATTAACACGCAGTTGTGTAGAAGATCTTCACATTCAGGCACACTCCACATGTCCATCCTTTTGCATCTATGACCTTCCAGACCCTTGACCAGCTGGCCAGGCCATTCACCACTTTTCATGATTCTCCTTATTTTCTGAGCACGGGCCACTTCTCTTTTATTATAAAGATGGTGACCAAGAATATTGACAAATCTCTGCCCATTAGGAGGATTTTCTCTCACCACACCCTACAAGGCCACCTTGTGAGCCTGCAGCATTCATCAAATCTTCAATTTGCACTCACATAGCAAGCCCACCCTCTGGAAAGCATGCTTAGGCTTTTTCTTCTTCTTGAAGGATCCCCTATATAGCTGTTACCATAAACAGAAAGAGAACCATGCAACAGCTGTGAGTGCCATTGGCTTGTGCTCACATTCAGTCCTAGATGTACTGCTTTAAACAAAATTAAAAACAAAAACACGTGAAATAAGCCAGACACAGTAGTGCATGCCTGTAGTCCCAGCTACTTGGGAGGCTGAGACAGGAGTGTCACTTGAGCCCAGGAGTTCAAGGGCACTATACTCTGAGCACCGTGGTGAGAACATCTATCTTCTCTAGGATGTAACTTCCTGTCCTGGTGCCCATCCAATCTCACCCCACTCCCACCCCACTGTGAATAGCTGGTATACTCCACCCTGGACAACATAGTGGGACTCCGTCTCTAAAACCACACACACGAAATGCTTTCTACTTCCTAGTAGACACAAATGTTTGCTGCTTGTTACCAAAAAGATAAGGTAAGATCTTCTTCTTAATAAAAACACATAAAATAATTCAAAATCTCTGTCCAATGAAGTTACACCTAGAGAAGCTCCTGTTTATCTGCATATCATCTCTTCAATCTTTTCTTGCCTTTTAAAAGTGGATATTTGTACCTAAAAAGAAATCTGAATCCTGAAAGAACAGAAGGTGCTGGAGTATAACTGGGAGGAGCTGATACATTTATCTTGTTTATCACTTGTAAAATCCTATATGCTTCACTACTGACTAAAAGTTGTAGCAAATTAAATTTAAGCACACATATTTGTTCCTAGTTCTAAAAGAAAACAACGAGCTATGGAAACATCTCCAGTATAATCAAACATAAGTTTGCTGAAATGAACCATGTAGAATTTTTTAAACAATGTAAGAGCATAGTCAGTGATTTTAATAGTAACCAAATCTTTACAGCTTCTAAAATCTGCTCCTGTGATAGTAGGAGAGTGGATGGAGTATTCAGAACTACAAATGAAAAAGGAGACCAGGATCGGTGGCTCAGCTTATAATCCCAGCACTTTGGGAAGCCAAAGCAAGTGAATTGCCTGGGCCTGCAGGTTCAAGACCAGCCCAGGCAACTTGGAGAGACCGCGTTTCTACAATAAATCAAAAATTAGCCAGGCATGGTAGCGCACACCTCGAGTTCTGGCTACTTGGAAGGCTGAGGCAGAAGGATCACCAGAGCCCAGCAGGTTGATGCTGGGGTGGCCGTGAGTGTGCTACTGCAGTGGTGATAGAGTGAGACTCCAACTCAAAAAAAAATAAAAAGGAATGAATTTTCCACCAACCACCTGGCCATTTACATTGACAATTTGCCAGATTAATCAGCAATCCCTTTGGCCAAATAACAACTGAATTATAGAGATATATTCTTTTGGTCTCAATTCCGACATGTCCCACATGCTTCTTAAACCAAAATAAATATGCTTCTCTGCAAATATACATGTTCGTATTGCAATGGCATGGAAGCCCACATTGAAAATTAATGACTATTTCGTTAAGGGTGTCCTTTCTTGTAGTCCTCCTTAAGAATTAAAATATTCCTAGAAGGGGTAACATACATTGTCATCATCTTTCTGAAAATTTGCTTATCAGATCCTTGTTCTCTGTGACACAGGTTGCAAGAGAGGAAGTGGAAACAGCAGAAAGTGATGAAAGTGTCCAAGAAAGGGAAGTAGTGACCTCAAAGACAAACAGTCTCTTGCTTTTGCCAGCCCTGATGACCAGCACTTGAAATGCTTGCCAATGTGTGAGTTTTAGCACAAGCACAATTCCCAGAGTAAATATTATTTGTTACCACCACCAACCACCCAGAAGATAAGGAAGGACCAAATTCTCATCTTTGCAACAAATTTGCACATGCATGAACTTAGAATACACACAGTAAAAGTTTCATTGGTGAAAAGAGGGAATGCTTTTGCTCTCTGCCACCTGTTTTGTTCAGACCCCAAAAAGAACTTTTGATGTGGCATATAAATCATACAGAATGCTTCCTTGGATTTAATTTACTTCACACGCACACTATGGAAGTAGCAGGTGAGTGGGCCTGACTGCTTCTCTATGGCCAGATGTAAACACCACATATCTCTCCTAAGAACTGATCCTTAATTTCTCTCTAAGCAGGAATATTGATGTGGTGATGGTGGTTGTTTATCTTTAGGTATAATGGTCATAAGTTGATCAATGATATGAGTCACTGATGACATAATGGGTATCTTTCCAAGAGATGGAAATAGATACTTGGAGCTGCAGATTCAGACTTGCTGTACTAAATGGTTCTATTTTATCACTAAGGAGAATGCACCCAATAGAGCTGTACCTTGCAGCAACCATACTTGCAAACATTACCTTTTTTAAAATAAGTATTCCAAGCTCTAGATTGAGTACTATTTGAGAATTTGGCCAGTTAATGGAAAGATGGCAGGTTCTGATTTAAACATTAGTGTAAGGTGTTCAAATGTCACCATCCCATTATAGCCACTATTCCAGGCAAGTTTAAGTATACATCCTTAGCATGATCTGGAACTTGCTCTGGGAAAAAATGGATCCCTTATGACAGTTACCCAGACAGAACTCCCTACCTCAAATTTTGTTCTAATGCCCCCTTATCTTTCTGCCATCAACATTTAAAGACTAAAAAGGTAGTGATTTCTCTTCTAAAACACTATCACTGAAGTATATTTTTCTTTGGACCTCACCCTGCCTATGCACCATACTACTGATGTGTTTGCTGGTGTGCAGAAAATTCACTTAAAGAGTAAAAGATATTTGGATGCTAACCAATATTTACCCTAAAACTGGGTATAAGTCTTTCAAAGGTCTCAAAAATTTGCATATGGTTAATCATTTATTTTATTTTTAATATATTTTCCAAAGGTGATAACCAGAGACTTGTCCAAGGAGTTTGAAACAAGAATTCTTATTGTAGAACTGTTGTATAATTTCAGAAATAAGCAAACAGCCTGAATATACAGCTACATGAAATTCTTAAATAATTTGTGATAAACCCATACAATAGAATATTTTGCTGTTATTTAAATAGCATTCCCTGAATTGTACCCCACATTTTTAAAATAAATTTTTTTAAAAATAGTATTAGCTGCATCTAACAAAATAGGAAAATATTTGTGGCATAACATTAAGTTTTAAAAAGCTTAGAATGCAACATTATGGATAGAAATCATAGAAAAGAAAAACTGAAAGGACATATTCAAATCCGAGGAGGTGTTACATGTGAATGATGGAACTGACAAACATCTTTTATAATCTTCTCTTTGCTTTTCTGTATTTCTCAAAAATAGCCTATAATGAATATGTATCGATTTTGTATTCAGAAAAAAGTAATTTCTAAAACATGAAGTGAATTGGAAAGTGCAGTTGTCAGTGGCTGATAGCTCTGAAATCCACCAGCTCTCCAGGAGAGCAGAGGATTGCAAACCAAGGTGCCTGTACTGACTTAGTAACCTGTTGGGGGAAATGTATGCTGTTGTTAACACATTTGTGCTCTTAACAAAGTCCCTTAAACGATTGCAAACAGACTTTTTTTTTTTTAATTTCCAGAAAGTTGCAGCTTAACATTTAATGTGGCTGGTGAGTCGAAGTAAAGAGCATTGAACTCATAGAAGTACGAAGTAGAATATTGGTTACCCGAGACTGGGAAGGGGAAGAGATGGCGAGAGATTGGTCGGCAAAGGCAAGACTACAGTGAAATAAGAGAAATAAACTCTGGTGGTCTATGGCATAGTAAGATGACTAGAGTTAGCAATAATGCATATTTCAAAATAGCTACAAGAGATGTTTTTGAACATTCAGAACATCACAATGATCAATGTTTAAGGTGATATATCTTATTTACCCTGATTTGATTATTATACAGTCTATACATGTATCAGAACTTCATATTGTACCCCATAACTGTGGACAATGATTGTATGTCAATTACAAGTTGAAAAATGTTGGTCAAGCAATTCCTAAAAGAACTAAAATTGACCTTCCATTTGATCCAGCAATACCTCTGCTGGGAATATACCTGGAGGAACATAAATCATTCTACCAAAAAGACACCTGCACATACATGTTTTTAGCTGCACTACTTACAATAGCAAATATATGGAACCAACTCTACTGCCCATAAAAAGTGGACTGGATTAAAAAAGTACATATACATGATGGAGTATTATGCAGCCATAAAGCAGAACAAAATCATGGAATTTGCAGCAAATTGGATGGAGTTGGAGGCCACAATACTTAATGATCCATCACAGAAATAAAGAAGTGAATACTGAATGCTCTCACTCATAAGTGGGACCTGAACATTAATCACATTAGCAAAAGGGAGGAATTGACAGTTGCTGGACACTGTCGGGAGGAAGAGGGGCCACATAACAACACAAAGGGTACTTGATCATAAGCCAAGGAAAGCGAAAACCAGTTGGAGGCCCAAACTTCCCCTGCCCACAGTCTACTTGTGTAGCTAATCCTGACTTGTACCCCATCTCTATAATAAAATTTGTTTTAAAAATGTTGGCCAAGGGATAAAATGTACACAACAACACTCAGAATTTCCGGGAGTAGGAACAAAGATTGACAATTCCTTTGACCCCATGCAAGGATTGACTTTTCCTCTGGCCGCCTCCTCAGATTGCCCACTTCTCCAGACACTCTAGACACCTGTGCCCTGTTGACTGGGATTAGAACACGATATGCAGCAGAGAAGTCCCAATGCCCAGCTCTAGCTATAATCAGAACCAACACCAATTTCTGTGCACCAGTGATAGCCAGGAAATGAGACCTATCAAACTCAATGTAGAATAAATATTTCTCAGAATTCAAACAGCCAAAGTAGAAAATATAAACAACAGGAGACAATGGAAAAGAGCAAAAGACAATTCTAGACTAGGCAGCAGGGCACTGAGGTCATTAGACTGAACTGAGGTGAAGTCTACTTAGATACAGAAGGCCTTTGGACGTGGGACCCAGGTCTCCGCTTCCTTGTCTAGAAGATGGAGGTGACAGTTGATTCTCATGGTTCATGGCAGTTATGTTCTAAAGTTGCTGCAAACACTGGATTTGTGAATATTGACCCATTGCTTCCATGGGAAATACAGGGTGACTTTCCTGCAAACGTCTGGTCACAACACTTTCATCAACTGTTAATACATAAGCTTGTTTTATGTGTGTTTCTGTTTACAGACATCATATTTAATATACAGCATATTGTTGATTTATTGACACTGAAGTCACAGCTACCAACACTGTAACTCCTGCCTGAAGGAAACTTAACTAACACACGTATTTTCTCCATAAGGCATGTCACAACCTCTTGCACTAGGAAAACCAGACAGCACTTTAGCACTACCCTTGGGAGGCCGTTTTAAACAGCAGAATCACCAACAAAAAGCACAAAAGTGTGGAAAACACAGATCTAAATAGACAGCAGAAAAGATACCTGCTCATAGTATAAGTTGGAACAAGATGACAGAACTGTTCCATCTCAGCTGGGAACGTGTGCATCAGGCAACTCAAAATTCTCACTGCTCTGCTTATGTTCAGGATTGACTGTGAGAGTGCCACCAGCATTGATTTGGGGATCACAAATAAATTTTTGCAGATATGTACATTTAAAAATACAGAAGCAGTGACTAGAGAGGATTGACTGTAATAACGGTCCCTCCCTCAACAATTTGTTGTGGAGATAAATGAAAACCTCTGTGTCAAGTGTTAAACACAGCATTTGGTACATACATACCACATAGGCACCAAACAAATTAACTGTCTTTGCAAAATAGTTGAGACCCCTGTTAAGGTTGTAAGCATATAATATGCATAGTCCCACATATTGTAAATGGATATTCTAGAAAAAAGACTATAAAAATAGCCTAATATTAAAATTACCTGATAAACATATACTATTTTTTGCCACAACTTTTTTCAAATGTACTTTTTAAAAAAAATGAAGCTACCTACATGTTTTCCATATTCCATAGCAGTTAGTTTAGTTAAAATCAAGACCCCCTGGGGGACTTGGGGGGGGCAATTGTTTTGCAATAAAAACTTCCCCCACATCCTCCAAGCCCTAACAGAAGCAATTAACCCTTACTTAGAAGTAAATAGTGATGTTTCCTCAATAAAATATTAATAGGACTCAGTAAATGGCATTACAGTATAATTTTTTTTAACTTTAAAGCCACCTTGTTTGGCATTTATTTTTACTTTGTTGTAATAGTAAACACAGGGGATCCCCTTTATTTAGCACAGAATTTCCTTGCCAGAAAGTAAATATTTGATGATTATGCAAGAAACTATAAACACAATTTCCTGAGAGATTTTTCTAGGAAGAAATTTACCTGCCTGAACCAAATGGATTGAGATGATTTAAAAACTAAACTTTTCTTCCCAGTGTGGCGATGTGGCACGTTCTTCTAACTCATCCTTCACAACTCACTACAGTTGTGAAGGAGTTTAAAACTTTGCTAAACTTTTTTTGGTTTGTTTTAAGTTATTTATAACACTTGTAAGTAATTATCTATAGTATCTGTAACATTTCTCTTAATCCTCCCAACACCAAGATTCACCTTTCCTGCTTTCCTGGTTTCTGTTATGGGATCACCACTCTTGCAGTTGCTCAGCCTTATAACCTTGGGGTCATTGCCACACGTTGAACTCATGTAATTACTTCATCCTAACAAAACTACATTTACAGTGCTCATTATATCCATCCCCATCTCTCCATTCCCATTGCCCTTGTCCTAGCTGAGACCCTCAATTCTCATTGCCTAAGCCAAAGCGACTGCTCTTTAAACACCCTTGCATCATCTCCTCTATCAAATTATCCTCTCCAGGGCTACCAAATTACTATTAATTAGTCAGAGTCTCACTCTGTCACCCAGGCTGGTCTTGAGCTCTTAGGCTTAGATAGTCCTCTTGCTTTACCTCCCAAAGTGCCGAGTTTACGGGCATGAGCCACCATACCCAGCTCCCCATTATAAAGGACTGCTCTATTCACATTCCTGCTCGGAATTATTCAATGACTCCCCATTGCCTACAGAATAAAGTGCTACCTCTCTCTTCTCTGCTTAGAAGCAAGACTCTTCATGTGCCTGTCCCCAGTCCTCCTTTACAGATACATCTCTTATCACTGCCTTTCAAGAAGCCTGGGCCAGGCCAGGGCAACCTTGCAACCAGAAGCCATGACTTTGTCCCTGTTTTGCTACATTCCTTCCTCTTGCATGTTCCTTTGCCCTAACTCTTGGGTGCACCACTGCTGAAGTTCACTTCAGGCCCAACTCAAATGCCACTCCCTCTATGATACCTTTTCGAATTCAGGCTCCTCGGGCAGTTGACCTTCTTCATGAGGTCACAGTGCTTTCTCTGAGCCACACTCCACAGCCTTGCTTTGTTGTGACACAGACATTTCAGTATGGATTCTTCAACAGGATGAATAGGGATGTTTGTCTGCATTGTGGAAGGGAACGAGGAACTGAAACATTCAAGAGGAGTGAAATTTGAGGCAGAAAGATATCAAATATGTCCCAAGGTCATTCTATGGAGGAAAAACAGAGGGCCTTTTCTTCAGTAGTCATTTCCCCAACCTGTGTTTCTTTAGGCAACCATTTTCTACAAGAGCCTGAAGAACAATGTCCTCCGCCTTTTAAAAGACATTTATTTCACCAAGAGGAGAGGGCTAATTTAGGTAAAATGGAAGATTGTGTTTCGACTCTAAAAATATCACAGTTCCAAAACGACAGCATCTCTGATGAAAAGGTTTAGGGGTAAGCACGCCGTGTGGGGAAAAGATCACCTTCGTTCCAGAAAGGAAACATTAGATGGCTGCAAGATGGAGACCCGAAATGCCTCAAGGCAAGGTGATCCTGTGCATGTTGAAGAACTGAAACTCCAACTGCTGCCTGTTGGGCAACCTCTTACATGGAAAAGAATAAGATGTGGGAAGAACTTAAATAGGGAGCCCACATGTTTGGGAGGTTGCCTTGGTCCATTGGGTGCTATTGCGTGAGAATATCTGAGACTGGGTAACTTAAAATACACAGAAATGTATTGGCTTGTGATCCTAAAGGCTGGGAAGTTCAAGGTTGAGGGACAGACATCTGGAGAGGTCCTTGGCTTCATCCTCCCATGGTGGCAAAGCAACGAGAGGGCAAGAGAGCAAGAGATTGTACTGGAAGCCTCGAAGCCCTTTTATAAGTGGTATTAACCCATTCGTGAGGGTGGGGCCCTCATGAACTAAACACCTACCATGAGGCCTCACCTCCCAACACTATTGCATTGGGGATTAAGTTTCCAACACATGCTTTTCGGGGAACACAAACCATAGCAGAGGTGTTTTTTTTTTTTTTTTTCATTTTTGGCTAATGGCTTCAGGAAAGAATCATGTTCAGAGACAGAACAAATTATAAAAGAGAAATTTTTTTAATGTATCACTTATTAGGTTACAGAAATTAATTCCTCATTCTGTTTTTTAAAAATCTCTTAGACTTAGCTAGAGATAGAAATAGAGAGACATAGAAAACCACCGTGGCAATGATCATTATTTTTGAGTAGTGGGATCACTGCTTTTGTTTGTTTGTTTGCTGGTTTGTCTGGCTATAGATATTTATTTTTTTATAACGTTAGCTTCTAGGACAGTGGCTCTCAATCCTGACTGCCCCCTGTAATTAACTCAGAAGCTTTCTTTAAAAAGTCTAGGTCCCACTCCCAGGGATTCTGTTTAGTCTGTGGTAGGACCCAGGTGTCAATATTTTTTAAAGTGCCTCTAACAAACAGGTTGGATTGAAGACTCTGTGCTAGGAGTCCTTTTTCTCCCTATCCGGCCGCTTTACTCTATCCTAAGTAAGAAAATTGCTCAGATTCTAGAGATGGTGACAAGGGAGTAAACATGCTTCCTACTTTTTTCCCTCCAGCTGGCATTAGGGGTTTTTACCCCACTGAAGTGCAAATTCCCAGACTTGTGTGTGTGCAATAGTGCAAGTCAAACAGGGCAGCGCTTCAATTTGCCTTGGTTCTAGGCCAGAGTAACCAGCCTAATGGAGGCAGAAACCACCAAGAGGTCTTGCCCAGATTCCTGCTGTCTTCATTAATGTTTGTAGCTAAAGCCCCCACTTAAAATAAAAAGGCATTTCTTCACAACTTGTAATGTCCTTTATTCCCTGGAATTATTCTTGGTCACCAAGGAGGAAATGAGGTAGATGAGTCAAAATAAAAGATTCAGGAATTTGTGTCCCTTAATCAAATACCATTTATTATCAATTCAGTTAAACCTTGACTTTTCACAAACATGTATTGCTCATGTAATAAGAAATAAATTTGAGGTCAAAGGAAAGTACTACTTAGTTGGGGAATGATTAATACAGCTCACTTCAGTTACTCAGCAAATGATTCAGGAGAAATTTGCCATTCCTTGATTATTGTTGGTCCCGTGGTTTACTTGACAGTTTTCTGTTAGGCAGATATAATAAAGATGGTATCCGAAAACAAATGATGAGGAGACCAAAAAGTTTCAGTACTATTGATAGAATCTGTAGTAATAAACCAATAGGCACAACGGATGGGATCAGAGGAAGGCAAGAAAATGTGCTTCAGTCATAAGTAAAATATGGAAATCCGAGTTCTGACCTGCCAAATAATCTTCCCCCAAACAGTGACTCTACAGAAGGCAGAGCCTGTCACTTAAACACTAAGCCAAAAATGACCTACTGCTCTTTTGATACTAAAGGTCCACATAATATAAGAAAACCTCAAGGGTTATCTGAAGTTTTTATTTACCTAGAATCAAGTCAACAGAAATTGCTTAAAATAAGTGGACATGACATTAGAGTAGGAAATTGTCATGTATTCTAAGAGTCCAGTGTTTCTGACCTGTATACATATAGGATGCTTCTGTGGCTTCTTTCAGTTATTCACAGTCTCCAGACACATTTTTCTCCACAAAATTTCTTGGAAATCTGTTAGCTTTATTTTAATGTTCAAAAATAATAGTGGAAATAATACTATCATTGATTAAGCAGTAGTATACATCTGGCACTGTCTTAAACACTTTCCAGTTATTATTTCAACTACTTATACAACAGCTTTGTGAAGCAGGTGCCTTTGTTTTAAAGATGAAACTCAGAGAGGCCAATAATTTGCCTGAGGTCAAAAGTGAATAACGATAACCAGACCTATGTAACTCTAATAAACAAATATTAGCTTTACTTATTAATTAAAATAGCAGAAGCATTTCCTTTGGATTAAATTAATGAATCCCATCTTCTCCCTCATACTAGAATTATAATCTAAATAAAACTAAAAAGTAACCCAAAGTCTTCTCAACAAATCAAAAGTTCACAGAATAGTAGCAAAATCATTTTAACTTTTTTTCAGAAATAAAATCAAGACTCAGAGAAAATGTAACTTTCCCCAATGTCACACAGACTATGCATGTCAAATAATATGCAAATTTTAATTTTCCCAACAGCCCTATGAGATAAATATTAATATCCCTACTGTAGAGGTTCCAGAAAAGTTAGATAAACTTTTCCTAAATTCACAGAACTAGTAAGTGTTGGAGTTTGAATTCAAATCTATCATTATTTGACTGTAATATTTGAATTATTAACTGCTGTGCTAGTATGTCTTTTAAGCAGTTAATGACAGAATAGTTACTAGAATTTGTAAAAAGAGGATGAGCACGGTGGCTCAGTCCTGTAATCCTAGAACTTTGGAAGGCTGAGGTGAGAGATTTGCTTATGCCTAGGAGTTGGCAGCATAGTGAGACCTTGTCTCTACAAAAAAAAAAAAAAACAAAATTAGCCAGGCATGGCAACGCAAACCTGTAGTTCCAGCCACTTGGGAGGCTGAGACAGGAGAATCACCCGAGCCCAGGAGGTCCAGGCTGCAGTGAGCTGTGATCATGCCACCGCACTCTAGACTGGGTCACAGAATAAGACTCCAACTCAAAACAAACAAACAAACAAAAAGAATTAATGAAAGGATAATTTTCATACAAAATCATGGTTTTGTATATGCAAAAGATGACACTTTTAGGGAACATTTCTCTTCTCTCCACAGTCACACAAGGTAGCCTTATGTGTGTGATGGGAGGATCATGGGGCCACATTGAATTTCACCAAGGTAACCACCCTACAAGATCTTCCTGAAATGAGATAAATTAGGTGCATGGAGAAAAAACATATTGCTCAATAGATTTCATCATACACTTTCGAAAGCTAAGATCCAAAGATGAAAGTAGTAAACGCATTCAAATGAACAGATAGAAACTTTAGGCCTTCAAGTAACTGCAATCTCTCACTTTTCACCTGCATCCAGAAGTGAAGGGACCAGGAAGAAGTAAAGGGCTATATTGCTGTTGCTGACGTTGTTCAATATTGTTGTTGTGGATGTATTTCTTATTATTTTTAAAACTCCTCACAATAAGTCCTCACTTAGCATCATTGATAGATTCTTGAAAACTGACTTTAAGTAGTGGAAAACTGCCGGGGGTGGGGGGAGGGAAAATGGGACTGGCAGTAGTGGGAAACTGCCAGGGAAGCTGGGAGACACCTCATCAACAAGAGTACCTGCATAATGAACATTTGTATACCCAACCCTGAATTGTACCCCACATCTTTAAAATAAAAAATTTAAAAAAGAAAACTGACTTCAAGTGAAACAAAATTAATTTTTCCATAGGCTATTTGATATAAACAAGAGTTAAGTACCTACGACATATTTCCAGTCACAAAAATATCACTGAACTTCTAAAGATCCAAAACATTTCTAATATTTACCATAGGAATAAATGGGAGGCGTACTTCTGCTTATGAAAGATTAATGAAAATAAGTAAGATAACTATTTGCCCAACTTTTGAAGAATCAGCGAATGATGACAGTCATCATGGTAGCAGGTTAAATCAAGGAATAAATGTTTGCAAAGCAAAATGTCAGGTGCATCTCCTTCTACCAGGCAGTTCAAAAACATTCACAAATACGGTGGGCTCACAGAATGCTTTTGTACCACCTCGTTTATTGTTGTGCATCAGAACAATTATTGTAGACTTTATGCATTTTTATTTGACAATAATTTGTATTGATTCACTCATTCATTTTCCAACCCGTTTATTCCAGTGCTGGGTTACAGGTGGCTGAAGTCTGTCCTGACAGCTCAGGGCATCAGGCAGGAACCACCCCGCACAGAACATCATTCCATGTCAGGGGATATTCTCACACACCGACTCACTCACTGGGACCCTGTAAACATCCAGTTTACCTAGCATGCACATCTTTGGGATGTGGGAAGAAACTGGAGAACCTGGAACAAATCCATTCAGAAATAGAACATGCAAACTCCACACAGACAGTGGCCCTGCCTGGAATCAGATTTCTTTTTCTCATCAACGTTATAACAAAATCATGTTGAATGAAACAACGTTATTTGAAGATGTGCTGTCTGTGATGAGTGCTGATTAACTGTAGACAAAATATAAAACACTGTCTTCTTCACCAATTTTTATTTTAAAAATATAGCTCCCATCCCAAATTAGGTTTTGGTCCAATTCTTCGAAGATTCAAATGAATGCACTTAAGAAACATGTATCAAAAGAAGCAGGCTTAGCTGTCAGCCTGAGAGTATCTGAATGCCAACAATAAGCAATTTGGATGTGAATTCAAAGGAAATTCATAATGTTGAGAGAAAATAGCTCTGCAATAATGCAAGGAAGCTCTAAAACCTGCTTCTGAGAATTTCTTTCTTTTTTGACATAAAATTAAATAAGGATTTGATGAAATTCTATGACTTAGAATATTGAAAAAAAAGAAATTCAGACTCAGTAGGCCTTCCCTTTTCCTTCTAAACTAAACTGATTGCTTTTGCTTGTGTAATTTTTTTTAATTCTAGAGTTTTTGTTTTTAAAAAACTATTATATGGTAAAAACAAAAGCTTTTAGTAGATCTTCACTTCGTGCTCATTTGCTGATGTTTTTATATCTGTTCATTCTCTCACTGCTCTGACTTCATCCAGCTTCACTATATTGCAAATTCTTCAAAATGTAAGAGTAGAAAAACAGTAAAACTTGTCCCTGATTCAAAGTCCTTCGTGAAAAGTGATATTAAAAAACATCAAGTAATTGGTAAGTAGAAATGAAAGGTGAGACCAGGCATGGTGGTTCATGGCTGTAATCCCAGCACTTTGGAAGGCTAAGGTGAGAGGATTGCTTGAGCCCAGGAGTTCAAGACCAGCCTAGGCAATATAGCAAGACTTCACCTCTACAAAATTTTTTAAAAAAGGAAAATTAGCTGGGTGTAGTGGCACGCAACTGTACTCCCAGCTACTTATAAGACTGAGGCAGAAGAATTGCCTGACCCGGGAGGTTGAGGCTGCGGTGAGCCATGATCATGCCACTGCACTCAAGCCTGTGTGACAGAGACTCCGACTCAAAAAAAAAAAAGAAAAAAGAAGAAATGAAATATGGTAACTTTCATTATCTGCAAGATATTATGTATCTCCTAAACATAAAAGTATAGCTAACTTGACTCGAGTTAATTTAAAAATGTTAGACAACCCATTCCAATTCTCCATTACCCAATCTCACAGCTGAATCAATATATCTTTAATACCAAGTACAGACAAAAAATTAAAAGAGCTATTTACTTGGGTGTCTAAACAAAAGGACAAAACAGAAATTCCTCCTTCCCTAATACTAATCCTCAAATAAAAGAATTTCATGACCTGGAGACTCCGCCTCAGTATAAATATAGCTGAAAACACATAGGAAGTTATCCTTCTCCCTTCTTGGGTTGGTGGCTGGGGATGGGGTTGGTTGATCCACTTGTTCTCTGGGGGAAGTATTGGTGTCTTATTGAATCTCAAACACCTGCACAAGTCAGATGTGCAAGAAAGAAGCTCCACTGCCCAGCCTCTGCTGCACACCTGCTCACGATGCTTCCTTCTTCCCCATCTCCCTTACCACGCCCTCAGCCTCTGGTCCATCAAGGCCAGACTAGCCTTCCAGGGGTCTTTGTCCCCTAAGGTAGAAAGCCTTCCTGTATACTTGGGAAGAAAAGATTTGGCAATAATGCAAATCAAAATATTTCTCTAGCCTGTAGAGAATGACCTTTATCTACTCTGCAAAGCACACTTGTTTATAAGCCCTGGGACTTCTCTCTTTTTAATTGTGGGGGAGAAAATATATAATAATCCTTTATATCAAGAGCTCCATACACTGTCTGAGACTTTCATCTTCTTCAGCTCCCAAATTTAGATAATTATTCAACTAACTTTTATACCTAAAATATCTAAAATATCTGCAAGTTATGGAATGATCTCTTTTGTTTTGTTAGTCAATTTATAATTCAAGATATAGCTTTAATGTATGCAATGTATTTTGTATTTTAAAAACTGTATAAAGTGTCTACTCGGTTCTGTTTGTCTCCAAGACCAGATATTGGTGACTATAAGTATATTTTGTATTGATATGACCACACTAACATAAACAATGAAATATAAAAACCAGAATGCTTTCTATTATCCCTAAAAGGAGAGGAAAAGTGAAAGTTTTCAGTACTTTAATAAGGAGGCTAAAACAGCAAAAAGGGATGTTTATTCAATTTGCCTCTGAGTTTTGTGGCAAAAGTAAATAAACCATACTAAGTTAGACTGCTACTGGTCACAATAGTTGGCCATTAAAAGTAAAGGAGAGTTAAAGTGGAGAATAAATTTCAGAACAAAATATGTTAAGGAAATGTAGGTGGGTGGAAATATTTAAGAGATGTCACTTTTCGCTAGGGTATTGTCACAGGGAAGGGAAATCAAGAACAATAATTTCCAAATCACACTAGGATTAGAGGTTTGTCTATTTGAAAAATTTGTAATTCACGATATAGTTTTATAATTCAGGATATAGCTTTTTATAGTTAGAGATTTTTCAATTCGAATGCCTTTTTGTCTTCTTGATATCTTAACTGACCTTAAATGCCACATTATTGTTGTTGCTTCTTGGGAAAATTATTGCTAACTACTTTTTCCATTCACAAATTTGATTTGTTAAAATAATACATATTGCAAGAACTACAAAAAATCAAGAGCAGCATTGTTCCCCACTCATTCTTTATTTCCTCCCTCTTATTATCTCTTCCCTGACTTTTTTTCTTCTCTTTTCACTTCAATTGCCATGTTCTAGTCAATCATGAGAAAACAACATATTTCAGGCTTTAATTCACTTCCATGCACTAATCCTATTTCTGAAAATTAAGTAACTCAGTGAAAGAGAAATCACAACCCAAACAAGCCAAACAAGTAAAATAAGTAAGTGACTAAAATCATAGACTTTTTTTTTTTTTTGCAACCTAAGGAATTAGAGAAAAAGTAATTTTGGGGGTGTCTCATTTGTCCATTTGCAAAATAACTTGTAGTATCTTGTGAGTTGCTGTTATCAAAAAGTCATAATAAACAGAATCATGTACCTAGTACTTGCCACTTACAATACAAATAACTCTGCATGAATCTCAGAAATATCCACTGAGGCAGGTGTTCTCATTCTCCCAGTAAAAAGATGTGCAGACTGAGGCTACAGAGATCATGAATCTTCAAGGGTTATGCAGATAGGAAGGGCTGGCCAGTGCTGAAATCCACTTCTGATTCTACAACCTAGATTCAATTTACATACCACACTGCTTCCAAGGAATGGCTATTAATCACCAAATCTTCCCATGTTATTGAAGGATTACCATCTACTTTTTAGCCCACTAGGCTGTGGAAAATGCATGAAAGATTTGATATCGGAAGGAAACAGAAGAGGATGGTAGGTATTCCAGCTTGGGCTGCCTGAACAAAATACCACAGACTGAATGGCTAAAACAACAGACATTTATTTTCTCCCAATTCCAAAGGCTGGAAAGTTCAAGATCAAGATACAACAGGGTTGAATTTCTGGTGAGGACCCTCCTCCTGGCTTGCAAATGGTTACCTCTCGGTGTATCCACACATGGTGGAAAGAAAGAAAACTCTGATCTTTCTTACTCTTGTTATAAAGACAGTAATCCCATCATGAGAGTTCTACTCTAATCACCTCCCAAAGCCCCCCCCCCCCATGCTATTACTTTAGGGATTGGGGCTTCAACATATGAATTTTGACAGGAACAAAAACATTTAGCCCATAATAGTAGGTCTGATGCAAATGTATCTGCAGGCTAAATTACAAAGCCAAATAATTACTAGAATTATAGAATTTTAAGGTGAACTCAGAAATCATCTGGCCCAATTTCTGTGTTTACAGAAGACAAATGGGGGGAAAAAATTAAACAATCTGCTCAGCCATGCTCAAGTTATCATTTGTGTTTGGTTCTCTCCCATTTTACCACTACAACTCCTACCCAAACGAATTACCTTCTCTCCCTATGAAATCCTTCAGTTTCCAGCAAGCTGACTTACACCTTCACCATTCCACTAAATTGTCTACTTAGCCAAACCCATTATTTAAAATATGCATAAAAACCAATGAGATGTGGATTTCTCTAGAAACCATTCCCTGAGCCCCTAGACAAATAAAGTCAAGATTGTGCTCAGGATCTGGCCACACCTGAAGGGTAAGATTAACTCAAACTCCCTTACCATAGACCACAAAAACTCTGTCCCATGCCCTCCCCAATTTCAAGCTATCTTCGAAGTCCAGGAGCACTTATGCTCTCCTCTGCTCAAGCTCCAGTTCTCTTCTGCCACAAAATTAGCTCAGTTAAAGGAATTTCTCACAGAGCTGTTACTCTGGGCTGGATCAGCTCAGGCCTAGGATGCAGATTTCTTCTTCAATTTCCACTAAATACAGCCCTGTACAAGCATTTGTGTAATAGAATATGAAAGACAAGAGGGATTTACTTTGCAGCTTGGGCGAGAGCTTAATATTAACTGTCAGTTTATCTGCAACAGGCCACAGTTGCTGGTAGAAGTCAGGCTTGGCCCTTGGGCCCTGGGTTCACCCCTCCTATCTCCTTTCATTCTCTTCCCCTAGCACCCAGCTCAACTCCCAAGTGCAGCTAGTCAGTCCATTCTCCCACTGGGAAGTTAGCCATCACTTCTATCTTTTTTTATTTTTTATTTTATTTTCTAGAGAAAGAATCTCACTGTGTTGCCCAAGCTGGACCAAAACTCCCAGGCTCGAGATTCTCCCACCTCAGCCTCCCAAGTAGCTGGGACTATAGGCACAGACCACCATACCCTGCTAAACTATCTCTTCTGTTTCCTTGGCTTCTGCTAAACCATGCCCTCTTCCCACACTCACCTTCCACTTTAAGACAGTTCTCTTCTTAAGAGCAATTCTGGTCTGAAGAAATAAATGTTCCACAAAATGAGTGGTGATTAAGTCGTGAGGGTAAAGTCCTCATAATGAGATTAGTGCCCTCAAAGGAAGAGACAGTGTAACCAATAATTTCCATTTCAACTTTTGAGAAACAGTTTTAAGATTTTTTTCTCTCTTAGCCTACAATTTAAAGATTTTTTTTCTTGCTAATCTAATTATATACTTGCTTGAGAAATTTCAGAGGCTATTCCAGAGGCTGACTTTGGAATAACCCAGTATGGAAACACTACAGCAAAAGTATCCATTGTTTAGAGGTCATCAGAAAGCAATTAATCTGCAACCTGGCCACAACTGGTATGTCATCAGCCCACTCTCAAGGTGGACAACAATTCAAAATAACCATTGATGCAAAATCTGCTCCTTCTGCTGCTCTCAGATACTTCTCATTCCACTCTTTCCCTTTAAAATCTCCTATGCTCAACCTAAAACTTTGAAATGGTTTCTTTGAAGCATAAGCATGGTCATTTTCTCATCTGCCAGTTTTGGGAATAAGGTCATCTTCCTTACACGAAATCTCATGTTTGTTTATTTCAGCCTGCAAGCCACAAGGAGAAGAACTTACAATTGACAACAACACCAGATAGCTGACCTCCCTTTCTGCAGTATGAGAACACAATGAGAAGGTGGCCACCTATGGGCCCTCGCCAGACATAAAATCTGCCAGCATTTTTATCTTGGACTTCCAGCCTCCAGAACTGTGAGAAATAAATTTCTGTTTTTTATAAGCCACCCAGTCTATAGTATTTTGTTATAGCAGCCTGAGCAGACTAAGGCAGGAGGTGGGAGGAGGAGTCTCTTTAAATGCTGCTAGTCTTTAAATTGTGGTTAGCCAGCCTGAGCCTGCCATTTTCTTTCTTCTACGTATCAACAGGCCAGCAACAGCTATCCAATTCCATTGTCCTTGTATGTTCTATTTCCTCCATACCTTTCTAATGACAGCGATATCACACAGCAACACATCCCCTTCCATGTGTATTCCATTATCACTCACCACGTGTGAGTGTCTCAGTCATCGCACACCACAGAATGTCGGGGGCACTGTCACCTCCACTACACCAGGGCTGGCTCTTCATTGCCAGTCAGCAGGCAGTGTCCCATTCTTACTGTCTCCTTCTAGGCCCCTCCTGGTACCAGCTTCCTTAGGTCAGATTTCCTAAGAGCATAATCGGAGACCAAATGTATGTGAATGCAATTTATTAAAGGATAACCCTTCAGAGAAAAACTTGGAAGAAGTGGGAGAGAAGTAACATAAGGAAAGGGAAGGAGCAGAGCAAAGCTGTCATCTCAGGACAAATCTAAACCTAGCCTGAAGTCGGAAGGGTGGGGTGTCCTGGATTATAGATTCCACTCGTAGCCATTCCGCCTTTGAGGAAAGAGGGTTGAGATTTGCACCCCTGTATGAGTCATACCCCACTCCTGGGAATATTGAGTCTGGAGTAACATGGATATCAATACAATTTGTCAATGTTTCTTTCCTGCAAATCTTACAGGATTGTTGTAACACTCAAAAACATGAGCACAAAAATATGAGAGTACTCTTTATTTATTTATTTTTATTTTTTGTAGAAATGAGGTCCCTCTACATTACCCAGGCTGGTCTTGAACCCCTGGGCTCAAATGATCCTCCCATCTCATCCTCCCAAAGTGGTGGGATTGGAGGCATAAGCCACGACTCTCGACCAAGGGTACTCTTAAAACTAGAAATGTCATTAAAATTTAATATTTGTTATCCTCGATCATGTTTTGCTGTTGAAAATCTACTTCTTTTCTAAGAGTTCAAAAATCATTAGCATATTCATTTTATTATAAACTTTTCATTGAAATGCAGCTTTGCAGAACTTGAATTCTTTATTATTCTGTTGATATGATGCTATATCATATGAATGAAAATAAGAGAGTCATTATGTATATTCTGCATATACAAATAAAAGACTGAATTCCAATTGCAAACATAAATAATTTTTAACGCTTAATATTAAAATTTAATTTTAAATCCAGGCAAACATAACTTTATTTTCTCTGAATAAATTTATAGTCCAACTTCAACTTATTAACTATTGAATAGACCCTGTGTGAATGAAGTATCATTAATACAATTTCTTACATTTTTATTTGAGATAAATAAACAGAATTATTTTCAATTGGACAAACATGACAGAAAATACAAATCACAACATCATAACACCTATCAAAAAAGTAGTATCTTTTGTTAAAAGTTGACAGGTGTGTATCTGAAGACTCAGTCCTACATCTGAAAAGGTGTTCTGTTCCAAAGTATAACCTTAAAAAAGGATGCCTCTTTTTTAAATTTTTCTTTTACTCTTTCTTAAGCAGTAAATCATTTCATAATATGGTTTATTTTACTATTAGTTTTAGTGGTTGCTTAGTACCAATGACAGAGACTGTACACACACACACACACACAATTTTTAATATCAGCAAAAATGACAGAGTAAGGATCTTCAAAAACTCTCTCCCTCATAAAAACAAAAACATATAAGAAAACTGGAAAAAAATTGGTCAGAATCAGCTTTCTTAGAACACTAAAAATTAATCAAAGACTTGCAGGAACCCAGGTAGTGCTTATTCAAAAAATAACTGAGTAAGAAAAGCAAGCTTTGTGGTGGTTTAAATTACTCTATTTCTATCTCCCCTTTCCTAGTTCCACAGTAGCCTTCAAAAACCTAGAGCCCATGAGAACAGTGAATACCAACAGCACAGCAGCCACTGGAGGGGCAGAAAAGGATTAGATCTCTTTCAAAGCCCCATTCTCAAAGAGCTATCATCTTTTAATCTGTCCAGTGGTTCCCTGGAAGACCCCACTCATAAGACCTTCTTTATTTGACCTATCTTATAGCTGACCCAGTGTGAAAAGCCTTTTCCCCACAGCATTTGTATAAGACTGCAGCTGCCTGAGATGACAGATAACAGTTGAGACAAACAATAAGCTAGCCAAAAAGCTTTAAAAAAGAAAAGCTGGGAAATGGGATTTTTGTAGATGCTTTGATAAGCTGTGACATATTCCTGGGAATCTGAAAGGTCATAAGAGTGCACAGGGTTGTGCATATGCTCAGGAAAGACCTGAGAAGGACCTAAGCCCTTATGTCTGGCTGACTGTCAGGCTCTGCATAAGTAGGAAGTGAAGGCTGAAAAAGAGTTGTCACCTACCTGGCTATGTGTTGAAGGCTTGCCCCTATACACAGAACCCCTTGGCAAAACCTGAGAGATTTATTGGCTTCAGGTATTTAAGAAAATCTCTGTTCAATCATTAGCTGACCACCAAGATATCTGAGCAGAGACCACATATTAATGACCACTTATGACAAAGAATGCAGACTTTCAGAATTAGATGAGAAGGTCACTAAACAAACTACAACAAACCCAGAGAAGGAGGCGAATCTAATTTCCAGAGTTGCCACATTGTGTTATTTTGAATGTTCAGTTTTCAATAACAAAAATAATACAGTAAAAAAAAACACACACACACACAAGAAAGTATGCCCCATACATAGGAGGCGAAAGTGGTCAATAGAAACTGTCCCTGAGGAAGCGTAGGTATTGACCTTATTAACAAAGATTTTAAATTACCTATTTTAAATATGTTTAAAGAACTGCAGGAAACCATGTCTAAAGAACTGAAGAAAAGTGTGGAAATGATGTCTTACCAAAGGAAAAATAAAAATAAAGAGATCAAAACTATTTAAAAAAAACAAATAGAAATTCTGGAGTTAGACTGAAAAGAATAATGAACCATAGAAGCTCAACAGCAGATCTGAGCAGGCAGAAGAGAAATCAGTGAACTTGAAGTTAAGTCAATTGAGAGTAACCAGTCTGATGAACAGTAGGAAAAAAGAATGAAGGAAAATGAGCAGAGCCTCAGAGAGCTGCAGGATGCCATGAAGTATACCAATGTATGCAAAACAGGGTCCCAGAAGAAGAGAAAAGGGCAGAAGAAATATTTGAATCAGTAATAGTTTTAAAATTTCTAAATGTGGTGGGAAACAACACTACACATCCAAGAAAAACAGTGAACTCTGAGTAGGATACAAATAACACTGGCAAGGAACTAACTTGTTAGAGATTTCATGTTCGATTTTGTAGCTGTGCACTCTAAGGAATTCGACTTTATAATTTGGTTACTTGAGTCTTTTTGCCTTTGTCATCTCATTCTATGGGAATAAATTATATTCTGATAATGTATGGGGACAGGGAAAGGGCATAAAAAAGAAGTATGTCTGATTCTAAAATCTAAGATGGTAAGGATACGGGGAGGAGGCATTTAGAAAAGAATAGAAAACGACACCAGTCTTCAAAGGCAATATGTTATTGAAACATAAAAGTAAATTAAAGCATAAATATGCACACACATGCCATAATTAGTTATTTAGGCTGTCTGGACTCAAGTTGAAATGTTTTTAAATAATATATAAATAAGTTCATGGATGATATCTTATATTCTTAGCATTGCTGCTGCAAAGACTATAGTCATGACCTAAAAGTCCAACATTTTTCCTTAAGTTTTAAAAGTCTCTATATTAGGATGCTTAATTTTGGTGGAAGTAAGTTTCAAATAACATAAAATTGGAAATCTTTACATTCCTCAGAATAAGTGCTATTTTGAAGAAGTTTTATGAATCTTACACAATTTAAGACAAGAGTGCAGAACCAAAAATCATAAATTGTCTCAGAAATTTGTGATTAAAAATGGAATAATTAAAACAAGTCAATTTTTTGAAATTGCAAAGAATATTTACAGAAGGTGAGTCATTCATTTTTAGCTTTTGCTAATTAATCTTGACTTTGCATTCCCACCAAAATTAAAAGTGTGAAGAATAGTCTGGAAAATAATTTTTGGTTGTTTTTTAACTTTATATTTTAAAAGAACTTCAAACTTACAATTTACAAGAATAGTATCATGATGTCTATATATCTTTCACTCAGTCTCCAACTATAAAGTGTTCTCACTCTCTATCTCTTCTGTCTCCCTCTCTCTCTCTCTCATAAATATGATTTTATTCTGAACTAATTGAGAGTAAGTTGCAAACATGATGTCCTAATTATTTTGGTGGATATTTCCTAAAATTCAATAGCACTATTCTTTATAACATTGCCATTTCTGTCATGAAATGGATACATTGCTACAGTCTAATCCACAGATTCAACTCATATTTTGTCCAGTTTCTCAATAATTCCCTTTATGGAAAAAATATATTTTCTATACATATGAAATTCAGGTTCATGTGTTATATTTAGTTGTCAACTCTTCGATCTCCTGAAATTTCAAAGTATTCCTCAGTCTTTTGTTTCCTTCCTTGAACTTTCAATTTGGGGTGAGCACAGATTCAAGTATTTTATAGAATATTTCTTGATTTTGATTAATATGTTAGAAAAAACTTTTTAAAAAACTAACAGCAGAAGGAAACTTTAAAATCATTTTTCAAAAAATCAGAACTATCTCTTTATCCTGTATCTCACCTCTATGCAACAGTTTACACGAGATAGAACACCCCCACCCTGGAGAGAGAAAACAGCACAGAAAGAGAGAGAGAAGAGAGGAGAGAAAAAGAAGGAAGATGAGAGGAGAAAGTTAACAAGAGCATTTTCAAAACAATAAAAAAGCTTTCTTACAGCCACAACCTTTTGTTTAAAATCTCATACATTTTAAATGTTAAATACAATTCCGTGAAAATAAATAGTAGCTGTGTATAAATAGGCCACTCTAGTAAGAGCTCAGTACATCTAAGTATGCTTATTTCTTTCCAAACTTGAAATTCTAGCTTCATCTTTGCATGTTGCTTAGCCTAGAGCATTTACAAAACCAAACTATGAATGTTTGTCTCTCAGTTTTCCCCACAGAACAGCGTTCACCTTGTTGGAACTCACGTTCCTTCCTTCGTGATCGTCTGATTTCCAGCTGGTTGTCTCAGCAGTCTAACTGTGGGCATCTCGATTGTTTCATTACTGGAATTGTCATTTTATTATTTTACTTTGTTATTTGTTTCTCAATAACGTAATTCAGCCAACAGATAAGTATCTCTTGTATGCAATAATTAGGCTTTTATAATTATAAATATTATTTTCCGGGAAATATTCTGTTATATAGTTGTGGTGTCAGACTCAAACTTTTCAAAACTGAACAAACCTAGGAATTCATTTGCAGTGGTGACGTCAAGAGTCACATGACACTATTTCTAAAAATGATACAATTATTTGATCAACATGGCAATGATTCATTAGGCTCTCACTTTTTTACGAATCCTGTTGTTCGTAACATGTTACTCACTGATTTTGGTTTACCAAGGTTTTGTAGAAATCTTTAAAGTATTAGCTCTGAATTAGATGGAAATTTTATAAGGCAGAGTCCTATTTTAGTTAACTAAAAGGATATATACTTTAATTATTTTGCATTTCTATCATTACTCATGTATATTCTTTTTTTCTATACTACTTTATTATGCAATCTCATATACCAAAAAGATGGTATAATACAGCAGGCAAGAACTTTAAAAGTGATTGTATCCAACATCCTCATTTGAAAAGCAATTGAGAGGGGCTCAGAAAACTGTATGTCCAGATTTGCTGACACTAGGTCTACAATACTTGCTGCTATACTACACAAAAAGGGACTTGCAAATCTTCTTAAAGATGACATGTTTTATGCACAAAAAAGGATTGGCAAAGACCATGCTTTTTATATCCTTGACAGAATACAGAAACATCCTCTACTTGAGAAGGCTAACCTGCTTACGATGAGTGCATTTGGGGAAGGCTGAGGTGACAGCCAATCAGTCAAGGACATCGCAGCCAGATCACTCTCTTACAGAGGCAGATTGTGGATAAACCCTGGTCCCACTAGCCTTCTCTAGCCTCACCCCTAAATAATATTTCACAAGTATTTCATGAGTATTCATGGGAAGGGAAAGCAAAATAATACCTGCCCACAAGTCTCCATCCAGCCTTGCAATATTTGAGACCATTTCCTGTATCAGGGTGCAAAAATAGAGTTGGGATGCAATTTTATCCAGCTATTGATGCAATTTCAATAAGACTTTCTGTCAGGGACTTTAACCACATAAACAAACGCAATGGATATTTAAAAACTCATCTGAGAATTTAAAAGGAAAGGGAAAGGAATGAAAGAAAGGACAGGATTGGAATGCAAATATAAAGTAAAGCAACCAGATGAGTAGTGGAAAATGTAACCAAATAAGCTGCAGCTTTGTGCATGTGATTGCAGTTTGTTAAAGCAATTATTTTACTAACTGATGGGACTTGCCTTTACTGAACTGAAGTAACCAGACTGTGTCCTTTTACATCATACGACATGACATATAAAGGAAACACATTTATTATTTAAACATAAGAAACATTCATTCAGCAAATTCATGTTCAGTTAATATTTATTGAGTACTTCCTATTACTGAACACTCTGTTTGGCCCTTTCATATGTGACTTTATTTAATCCTCATAATCATTTAAATAAATATGATTTCTATTTCTTTAAATCGTGTGCTAATTGCTGCAAAGGTGTTACAAGTTAGAGTTGGGAGGAAGAATGAATGATTTTAAAAATTTACACATGCAACTACATGTGCTTTTGTATTGGCTTTCTATTTATTACTGTATGATAAATTAACTTAAGACTTAATGACTTAAGAGCCAGAGTACGCTTCTCCTACAGAATAAACCAAGATGAGAGAGTTTCCTAAGCACTCAGAGAGAAAGAGGATGAACAGCATGCCCCAAGACTCATCAAAGAAGTAATAATAACCACATAGTGCAAAGAAGAGAAAAATCCATTGACCTGGACAGGAACTAGCCAGATTCTTGCCTGGATCACCACAGATTACTGGCAGCCTCTGGACACAGCTTATGGGAAGGTGAGTGAGGGAAATTCAGAAGTTCTGTGCTCCTGCTGTGAACTTAAAGGGTCTCCAGTCCCTGATGGAAAATTGCCTTACCCACAGCTGTGCACTGCCAAAGACCATGTGAAGTGGTGCAGGGAAACAACAACAAAAAAGCTGCCAGATCTCAGGAACTCAGCCTTTGCAGGGTGGCTACTTTCTAGCCAGCCTGGGAGGAGATGGGCCCCAAAGGCAAATTCCTTGTCAACAGACAGTTCCTGACTGGGGCTGGCTACCCTGGAGAATACCTGAGGCCCTGAGGATAGCTGCACTTTGACATTTGAGAGGCAAGCTGCCTAAAGCTAAGAAGCTGAGTAAGGTTCATTGTCATAGCAAACTCTCACTCCCCATATAAACACTTTTGTATCTGTCCTGCACAAAGCATTACCCTAATGGCCGGGGACTCCCTCCTAATCCCCACTGGGGTAACCAAGAGTGTACACTTGTGGGGTGCTTAAGCTTTCCACCTCACATGCCCCTCAAAGGCTCAAAATAGACAGAGGATATAGGTAATCCCAAGAGACCTACTCCCTGTCTAGGATGGCTAGGCACTTCCTTGGAGCAACACAGGTCAGGCAGAAAGTCCATAGCCACCATCACCGCTGGCTTTCTACCACAAGTGCCACCTCCTGGCTGCAGGTCAACAGCGGAGCCCATCACATTTGACATAATCAACTTTAGGAAAGGCCTGATTCCACACCCCAGCTAGTACCACTTTCCAAGCCACTGTGGACCAGGACACTGTGAGCCAGCGTAGATACCCTGCACGGGACTGCCACAGATGGCAATTGAGAAACACCACACCAAGGCTATCTATAACCAAGAGAACTCTACAGTGCCTACATCACCCCCCTGCCAACTTCAAATAAGAAGAAATAGTCTGCCCAAATGACAATATGAAAAAAATAATTCTGACAATATGAAAAACAGAGTTCTCCAACACCCCCAAAAGATCACACTAACTCTTCAACAATGGAACCTAACCAAAATGAAATATTTGAAATTCCAGAAATAGAATTCAAAAGGTTGATTATATAATTGAACAATCTTCCTAATCAGAGAAACAAAGGACCTTTACAACAAAAACTACAAAACACTGCTCAGAGAAATCAAAGATGACAAAAACTAATGGAAAAATTTTCCATGCTCATAGATTGGAAGAATCAACACTGTTAATATGTCCATCCTACCCAAGGCAATCTACAAAATTTAACACAATATCTATTAAATTACCAGCAGCATTCTTCTCAGATCTGGAAACAATAATACAGGTATTCATATGGAAACATAAACAACCATGAATAACCAAAACAATCCTCACCAAAAAAAAAAAAAAAAAGCAGGAGTCATCATGCTTTAAGATTTATTATAAAGCTACAATAATCAAAACAGCCTGGTATTGGTGCCAATTTTACAGAAGCTATTCCACAAGCTATCCCATGCTCATGGATTGAAGAGGAGGGAATTCTCCCTAACTTGTGCTATAATGTCAGTATCACTCTGATACCAAAGCCAGGGAAAGATACACAGAAAAAGAAAACTGCAGTCCAATATCCCTTATGAATATAGATGCAAAAATTCTTAACAAAATACTATCAAACTGAATTCAACAGTACATTAAAAAATATATTTTATGACCAAGTGGGTTATATCCCAGGGATGAAAGGGTGATTCAACATACACAAGTCAATAAACATGATCCACTACATAAACAGAATTAAAAACAAAAGTCATATGATGATTTGAATAGACGCAGAAAAAGCATTTGATACAATCATGACAAGACCCTCAGAAAAATAGACACAGAGGGAACGTTCCTCAAAATAATAAAAGTCATATATGACAAACCCACAACCAATGTCATCCTAAAAGGAGAAAAGTTGAATGCATTCCCACTCAGAACTAAAAGGCAAGAACGCCTCCTTTCACCACTCCTATTCAACATAGTACTGGAAGTCCTAGCAAGAACAATCAGGCAAGAAAAAAAATAAAGGGTATCCAAATTAGAAAAGAAGAAATCAAGTTATCTCTATATGCCAACAATATGATCTTATACCTAGAGAACCCTAAAGACTCTTCCAAAAGACTCCTGGATTTGATAAATGAATTTGTAAAAGGTCAGTATACAAAATCACCACACACAAACCATTTGCACTACTATACACCAATAGCAACCAAGCTGAGAATGAAGAACTCAATTTTATTTACAATAGCAGCCAAAAAGCTAAAATAACTGGGAATATATTGTTTTTTGTGTTTTTTTGAGTTGGAGTCTCCCTCTGTCACCCAGCCTGGAGTGCAGTGGCAACGTTCAAGGCTGCCGCAGCTTCAACCCACTGGGCTCAGGCAATCCTTCCTCCTCAGCCTTCCAAGTAGCTGGAACTACAGGCGTGCACTACCATGCCCAGTTTATTTTTTGATTTATTGTAGAGATGAGGTCTCACCAAGTTGCTCAGACTGGTCTCAAACCCCTGAGCTAAGGCAATCCACTCACCTTGGCCTCCCAAAGTGCTGGGATTACAGGCTTGAGCCACCATGCCCAGCCTAGGAATATATTTAGCCAAAGATGTAAAAGATCTCCACAAGGAGAACCACAAAACTCTGATGAAAGAAATGCTAGAAATTTCAGAACAATGGTAAAGCATCCCATACTCATGGATTGGAAAGATCAACATTGTTAAAATAACCTTCTTAGTCAAAGTAATCTACGGATTCAATGCAATCCCTATCAAACTATCAATGTTATTGCTCTCAGAATTAGAAAAAATAATCCTAAAATTCACATGGAACCAAAAAAAGAGCTAGACTAGCTAAAACAAACCTAAGCCAAAAAAAAAAAGTTAGAGGCGTCACATTACCTGACTTTGAATTATATTGCAAGGCTGAGGGTGTACCATTATCTGACATCAAATTATACTGCAAGGCTGAGAAGCATCACATTACCTGACTTCAAACTATACTGCAAGGCTGTAGTAACCAAAACAGCATGGTACTGGTACAAAATCAGATACATGGATCAATGGAACAGAATAGAGAATCCAGAAATAAACGCAAATACCTACAAACAACTGTTCTTTGACAAAACAAAAACATACACTGGAGAAAGGACACCCTATTCAACAAATGGTGTGTTGGGAAAATTGGATAGCTGCATGCAGAAAAATAAGACTTGATCCCTACCTCTTCCCATACACAAAAATTAATTCAAGATGGATTAAGGACCTAAATCTCAGACCTGAAACTTTAAAAATCCTAGAAGAAACCCTAGGAAAATCTCTTCTGGACTTTGGCCTAGGCAAAGAATGTATAGCTAAAACCCCACAAACAAATACAACAAAAATAAATAAGTAGGACTTAATTAAACTAAAAAGCTTTTTCACAGCAAAAGAAATAATCAACAGAGCAAATAGGCAATCAAGAGAATGGAAGAAGATATTTGCAAACTGTACATCTGGCAAAGGACTAATATCCAGAATCTACCAATAACTCAAACAAATCAACAAGAAAAAAGCAAAAAACCCCATTAAAAAGTAGACAAATGAAATGCATGAGAAGACAACTCTGAAAAAAAGATATACATATTGCCAGCAAGCATCACTCACTGTCAGGGAAATGCAAATCAAAACCACAGTGAGGCCGGGTTTGGTGGCTCAGTCTGTAATTCCAGCACTTTGGGAGGCTGAGGTGAGCAGATTGCCTGAGCCTGCAGGTTCGAGACCAGCCCAGGCAACTTGGTGAGATCTCGTCTCTACAATAAGTAAAAAAATTAGCTGGGCACAGTAGCATGGGCCTGTAGTTCTGGCTACTTGGAAGGCTGAGGCGGAAGGATTGCCGGAGCCCAGCAGGTCGACGCTGGGGTGGCGGTGAGTGTGTCACTGCACTCTAGCCTGGGCAACAAAGTGAGACTCCAATTCAAAATTTTAAAAAAAACACACAAAATGAGATACCACCTTACACCAGTCCCAATAGCCATTATTTAAAAATCAAAAAACATTAGATGCTGGCACACATGGGGAGAAAAGGGAACACTTATACAATTAGTAGAACCTCTATGTAAAGCAGTATGGAGATTTCTCAGAGAACTAAAAGCAGATCTACCATTTGATTCAGCAATCCCACTACTAAGTATCTACCCAAAGGAACAGAGGTCATTATATGAAGAAGACACCTGCACTTGAGTGTTCTTTTTTCCTAATATATTTCATTGTAAAGATGTAGGGTGCAATTCAGGATCAGGTCTACAAGTGGGCATCGTACAGGTAAAATTTGGGCCTCCCTTTGGTCCCGACTTCGTCTGGTTCTAGATCAGATACACTCTGTGATGTTGTGTTCCCCCACCCCAAACCCAGACACCTGCATGTTCATCACAATTTACAATTGCAAAGATGTGCAATCAACCTAAATGCCCATCAACCTATCAGTGGATAATGAAATTCATACTGCTCAGCTATCAAAAAAAAATGAAATAATGTCTTTTGCAGCAACTTGGATGCAATTGGAGAATATCGTCCTAAGTGAGCTAACACAGGAGCAGAAACCAAAAAAACAGCATATTCTCACTTGTAGATGAGAGCTAAACTAAGGATCTGCAAAGGCATGAAGAATGGGATAATGGTCATTGGAGACTAACAAGAGGAAGCAAGGGAAGGGGTGGAGGGATAAAAAAGTCACCTAGCCGGGCTTGGTGGCTCAGCCTGTAATTCCGCGCCTGGGGAGGCTGAGGTGAGTGGATTGCCTGAGCCCGCGGGTTCGAGACCCGCCTGGGCAACTTGGCAAGACCTCATCTCTACAATAAATCAAAAAAAAATTAGCGAGCCGTGGTAGCGCGCGCCTGTAGTTCCAGCTACTTGGAAGGCTGAGGCGGAAGGATCGCCGGAGCCCCGCAGGTCGAGGCTGCAGTGGCCAGGAGCGGCCACTGCACTCCAGTCTGGGCGACAGAGTGAGACTCCAACTCAAAAAAAAAAAAAAGTCACCTATAGGGTGCCTGTGCACAAGTGGGGGTGGCGGGTACACTTAAAACCCAGACTTCTTCACCACTATACAATGCAACCATGTAAACAAAAGCTATTTTTACCCCCTAAAGCTATTAAAATAAAGAAAAACAACTTAGTGTGTTAAAACAACAATGATTGGCTGGGCGTAGTGGCTCATGCCTATAATCCCAGCACTTTGGGAGGCCAAGGTGAGAGGATTGCCTGAACTCACAGGTTCAAGACCAGCCTGGGCAACATGATGAGACCTCGTCTCTACAATAAATCAAAAAATTTAGCTGGGCGAGGTGGCTCATGCCTGTAGTTCCAGCTACTTGGAAGGCTGAGGCAGAAGGATCACCCGAGCCCTGCACTCCAGCCTGGATGACAGAGTGAGACTCCAACTCAAAAACAAACAAACAAAAAAACCCACAATGATTGTTTATTGTCTCTTTCAGCGTCTTTGAGTCAGGAATTCAAGCAGGGTATACAGGGAGGCCTTTTATTTCTTCTGCTCAATGACCGGGGCCTCAGTTGGAAGGCTGAGGCTGGAATCATCTGAGGTTCATTTACAGGTCTGGTGATTGATGCTGGGTATTAGCCATGGTTGTAGTAGAGACCTACTCTTCCTTACAACACAACAGCTGAGTTCCAAGAATAAGCATCATAAGAGAGGGAGTACGAAAGAAACTCTTGCCTTTTTGTGACCTAACCTCTTAACCACAGAAGCCATGTGGGATCCCTTTCATGTATACACTGTTGGGGCATGTGGGACTGTTACAAGACCCTGGCTTGGATCAAGAGGGAACATTACTCCCATCTCTTAGTGGGAAGCATGCCAGTCAGATTGCAAGAAGAGCATGTAGGATAGGATAAGGTGCAGCCACCAATGGGAAATACAATTATCACATTCTTACTCGCTGGTAAAAATCATAAAACGAGCCCTGGATTTAATCGACACCAGGAAATACATCCCATGTGAGGAGTCTATAGACAGCCAGAAAATGGAAGGATCGGAGATTGTTCATGACTGGGGGATCCAGACATGCTTCACAGAAGAGGCAGATTGGGAAGATTTCTATTTATTTATTTGTTTACTCGCTTACTTATTGGGTGCCTATCATGCTAAGTGGGGAACATAATAGAAAATTCTATTTCCAAGGCACAGGCTGGGTGATATCATAGAGAGGGGCTCAAGGCCTTCCTCTCTAGTGAACCACTCACTGGCACCCTTAGTTCTCTCCTTTCATGGCAATGTTTCTTCCAGCACTGCTGGAAGCCAGGAGTGCTGCAGAGATTCTGAGTCATGTTTCCATGGCTTCCCTTTATTCTCTACTCCAACAGCTAACAGGACCCTGAGAAACATATAACCAAGGAATTTGGGGAACAGGTTAAAAACATTTATATTACTAAAGGAGAAAAATTCTATAAGACACACTGAAAAGAATTAAACAGTCTATTGGTAGACCATTAAGTTGCCATTTTTACAATCTTCAAAAAAACCAAATGTGGGCAACCCCTTCGGGTCCCCTCCCACTGTGGGAGCTTTTCTGTCTTCTCAATAAATCCTGCTTTCTAAAAAAAAAAACAACCAAATTTATTGGGACATATAAATTCAAGTATTTAAAATATATAAAAGTGAATACTTTTCTAATTTTTATTTTCTGTTTTGTTTCACTCTTTCCCATTCTCTGTCTCTCCCTGCTCATGTGATTCTACATGGAACAAAGATCAAAAACTTTTACTTATTGGTGAAGAAATACACAGGAAAATCTAAGTGACATTTACAGTAATTAATAATTGGACAACAAAAACTAGAAATGTCAAAGTCATAATTGTGATTTTAAAAAAACTCACCACTTAATTTTTCTTGAACAATGAAACTTTCAACTATGCTAGGGCATTGGGGTTTTCAAAAATAGCTCTAAGCCTTATATTTTATTACAGAACAACTTTCTAAAGTAGGGTATGCCCCAGATTTATACATTTGGTGTTTCAAGAAAGCAATGTTCACTATTTTAAACCCAGACACATATAAAATAACTGATTTAGAGAACTCAGTGTGAATTCCATGTCTCTTCTCTGCTAATAAAAAATTGACTATAATTCAACTGTAATTCCTTTCCTCATATATGTGATTAGCTTATAACTTTAGGCTTATCTTGAAAATAGATCATCAGATACCTTTACAGTTCAGAAATTTGTGACAGCCAACAGATGCATGAAAAAATGCTCAGCCTCACTAGTCATCAAAGAAATGCAAATTAAAACTACACTGAGATACCACCTAACTCCAGTCAGGATGGCTATCATCAATAACTCAAAAAACAATGGATGCTGGAGAGGTTGCGGCAAAAAGGGAACACTTCTACACTGTTGGTGGGAGTGCAAACTAGTACAGCCTCTGTGGAAAACAGTGTGGCGATTCCTAAAAGATCTAAAATCGACCTTCCATATGACCCTGCAATCCCCCTACTAGGAATATACCTGGAAGAGCTCAAATCACTTTATAAAGAAGATACCTGCACACATA
>CAUYQG010038266.1:0-26732 GCA_963574415.1 Tarsius wallacei | reverse complement strand
GTCTTACAATGTTACCCAGGCTGGTTTCAAACTCCTGGCCTCAAGTGATCCTCCCTTCTTGGCGGTTGCAGCCCTCCTCAAAGTGCTGGGATTACAGGTGTGAGCCACTGCCCAGCTACATTCTTGACTTTTGATTTTCTTGGCTTGGCCTGGGATTGCCTGAGCAGCAGGACCTTGATTCTGGATCTCACCCTACACTGAGCCCTGTGTTGGCTCTAACACAGATGGAAGAGGGTGGGAAAACAAAAAGCAGGTAAAAACAGCTCAGTCTTGCAGGGAGAGGCTGAAATGTGTGCTCTTGCCACAAACACTGCCATCTCTGACTTGCTTCAGACCCCATGGTTCTGGCCCTGCTCTTCTGGTCCTGGACATTCCTGGCCTGTCCCAGTTGCTCCACTCTTGTCCATACCTTGTGGGCATCTTTGGAAACATTCTTCTTCTGTCTCTGGATAAAGTTTGTAAGTCTGCTTTTAACCCCCACCCAAGCTCAACCTGGGCCTGTCTCTCTTTTACAGTTTCAATGGCCCCTCCTGACCCCTGTTCTAACCTCCCCCATGGAGGACCCCACCAGCCCCACGAAAGAAATACAGATTTCTTTTCCCGGAGGTCAAACTATTCTCCAGCAGACAAATAAAGCAGTTGCAGCTCCACTTACAGTGAATCCCCACAGCCCCCCAAGGTCGTTGCTCCCCTCAAAGCAGGTGGGCTCCGGTCCCTCTTCCAGACAGCACTTGATGGAGGTCAGGCCGCTGACACCAGCTGCCACGATTGCAACACGCTTGGTCATGTCTTCCTGTGTGGGGAAAACCAAGCAGGGCTTTTTACTCACAAAGCTCCTCCTGTCCTTGACTGCTCTCACAAACCAGAAACAAGAATCTGGAAGATTAAGGGCTTTGCTCAGTTGGAGTCTTCTGCGTCCAGTCTCTGGTGTGTGAAAGTGAGAAGGAGAATTTTCAGGGCATTGGTTTAACCCCTGGGCTTGGTCTGTCCCCTTCCCAGCACAGCGTGGGTGCCAAATGGTGCAGTTGGGGTCAGGGTTGTGACTCTGGCTGAGTGGCTGGAATGGGATTTTGCAGTCTGGGCCACACTGCTGCCTCCAGCCTCTCTGCTCTAGTCCTGGAGAGAGTAGCGGACAAGGAAAGGGTCACCTTGTCAGACATGTTCTTTTTAATCACATGCAAACCTGAAGTTCAGATGGGCTTGGTGACCTGACCACAGTCACACAGCAGCTGGTGGGTACAGGTGGCACTAGGAGCATGATAGTTGTGGCCATCAGAGGTGCTGTTGTAGACTGCCCTGCATGATCCCAGCCCCGGCACACTGCCAGGGCCCAGCTGCGCTGTGGGTGTGACCATTCTAGTGATGGTCACCGGTGGGGGAGAGAGAATGGTGTCCGGTGAGGGCTTGTTGGTAGAAGGAAAGTGTGAAAAGCCAGCCTTCCTCTCTCGGCCTCATACTGTTTTACCCCGGGGTACATGGCACAGTCACCATCAGCATAAGTTAGAGGTTATCCCAGCACCAGACCCATGTTCATAACGTGGAGAAGACTGAGAGGCAACATCGTGCACTGATGAAGCCCACAGGCTCTGGCTCCCAGCTGTCTGACTACAGACCCAGCTCTGTCAGCCATTACCGTTTGAGCAAATTATTTAACCCCTCTGTGTGTCATAACAATAAAGAAAATAGCTGTAGCTTCCTTGTAATGTTTTGTGAGAGTCAGACGAGTTAATGTAACAGTTCCTGGCACACAGCAAATAACTGTAAGCCATGGTAACTCTAAACCACTGTCACCAAAAAGACTTTCCCAGAACTGGTTTCATCTTCGGCCTTTTTCACATCAGGGAGCTTCTGCTCTGTTGATTCTTGTGGTGTTTCTGATCAATGGCACTAAATTATATGATGTTAGCTTTTCTCTAATATGTTTTTATGACAATTTTGTCTCCCAAATGTTGTAGAGTTAAAAGCACAAGGGAAGCACCCTGAAGACAGTTTTCCTAACATTGCTAATTTTCATTTCATAGATGTACTCTCTCCCAAGGCTGGGTGTGCATCTTTTGTTTTTTGGGGTTGGGGACCTGAGAGAAGCAACTAAACTATAGAGACTTCTCCTGTTTTGTTCCCTCCTGTGTCTGTGTCTAGGGCAGCACTTGCAACATAATATAATCAATACTTAATATGTAGTATATATTTTCATTTATCTACTTTAGAGATGAAGTCTTACTAAGTTGCCCAGGCTGTTCTCAAACTCCTGGGCTCAAGCGATCCTCCCGTCTTGGCCATGCAAAGTGCTGGGATTATAAGCATGAGCCACTGTGCCTGGCCCTCAACATTTTTTTTCAGTGAAGTGAAAAGGCCCCTTTTTTCAAGCATCATGTAAAGTGTTGTAAGGCTGGTCACTTCCAGCAGCAACTGGGTATGGTTTACTGGGGAGGAGCTAGTGGACTCCCTTTAGGGGGAGTCATGCTTTAGACGTTGCTGGACACTATAGAATCAATAACCTTGTGCAGCCCACGCCCTCCCCACCCCGGGCCCGAGAGGACTACTGTGATCCCATATTTAGAAAGGCAACTCATGTGTGGGAGTTGGGGCTGGCCACATCTGTTTCAGATCCCTGCTGTATCATGAATTGGCTTGGTGACAAAGGAAAATGCCTTACTCTCTTTGGGCCTCAGCTCCCTCATTTGCAAGATGGGGAATAACACTGCTTATTTTTGTGGGACATAATAGGCATTCAATAAAAATTATCCACTTTCCTGGGAAAAACACTCTAGGAAAAAAGAATGAATTGCATACGTACATGTATGCAATTTGCAGCTGTGCCTGGAAGCATGCTGGCCCTGAAGACAGCAGGTTTAATCACAGCATGACATTGGTGCCCTCAGTGGGACAGCAGGAAACAAAGCAGATTCCTTTTCTTGGGTGGGGGAAGGAGTGTGGAGGTGGGAGCATTTCCAAGAGCTAGGTTGAGAAAGAGGGTGAGGTAATCTTCCTGGCATGGTTCCACTGAAAATAGAGAGGAGGTCAGGAGGGGGAGGTATAATTTTCCTGGACAGAGGCAAGTAGTCTTCCTCCTTCCATGGTCCAGGAGGTCCCCCAAGCAGGAAGAACAGGTTACTGGTGTTGAAAGGACCAGTGTTATAGGTTTCCCTGCTTAGAATGTTGTAGTTTCAGGCATGCGCTGCTGACTGAAAGCACTGGGCTGGTGGAGTAAGAAAGAGCACGTCTACTCCAATTGTCTGGGTTGAGAGAAGCCCAGCCAAGAATCTGGCTCTGCTTGACCTGAGCTAGCTCTGGAAGCTTCAGGCAAAGGACTGAGCTGCCCTGAACTCACTTTGCAAAAGAAGATATAAGAAGTAACTCTTTTTTTAATTCATTGAATGTTTTTATTGAGCACCTGCTATGTAAACCAGACACTGGTTCAGGCACTGGTGATATAGCACAAGACAAAACAGACACAAATCTCTGTCCTTACAGAGCTCCTAGAGCTTATATTCTAGTGAAATCAAGATGGGAGAACTTTTAGTCCTTGATCTGGGAATGCTAAAAAAAGAATTTTTATTTTAAGATAAGAGAACCAATCCACGGAAAAAATGATCAGGTTATGGGCCAAAGCAATTCCGCTGAAGACTAATAAAAGAGATTCCCTACTGAGAAACAATGAAGTCCCTGAGGGATCACCCTAAATAAGAGGGATCCTTGAAAAAGCAAGAGCTCACCATCCCTCCCTCAAACAGACTTAGGGTAGAGAGAGCAATGCATGGGGCTCCCCAGGAGGAGACAAAAGGACATTTTAAAGGTCTGTTCCCAAACCAATGGCATTTGCAATGGTCTCAATGCAAATCTGTTTCAAGAATTAAGACAAAAGTCTCTCAAATGTGGAACTCAATGAAGAGGAACATAACTTGCAGGTAATAACAAATTAAGAACCATGAAACTAAAATTAAAATGTTTACAGCATATTTACAGCATATTTACAGCTTGTCTGTTCTGTTTTCTAATGTAAGACAAACATGAAAGTAGGTAGTAAAACTTGGTTTTCTTTTTTGTTTGTTTGTTTGTTTTTTTTTTGAGTCGGGGTCTCACTTAGTCACCCTGTAAACTTGGCTTAAATTACAAAGTTTCACAGGAGTCTTTGGGCCTTTGCAAAACAGAAAAAGGCTCACTAGATTTAAAAGAGGTTGTGAATAAAATCAACTGTTCAAAAACCAAAACAGAAGGAAGCAAACTCCATAGCAAGAGACACTGAGAGAAAAATAAACTACAGTAAAACCTCATTAATAAAATGCATTAAAGTCAAGGGAGCTTGATAAGGAGAAAAATGTCAATAATTTAAAAAAAAAACATTCTCTGTGAAATACATCAAGGATAAAGAGTATATTGAATTCATCTAAACAAATGTGAGAGCCTCATGGAAGGTCTTGTAGTATGACTGAGAAGACTGGTACTTGGCATATCAAATGATAAATGGGTGCTTTTTGAAGAGGGTTTTGACACTATTTAAGTAGTTCCAGTAGACTTCCTTACAACATACTGATTTGTTTTCATAAACTCTCCAACTTAGCTCATTATCTCAAATTGGAGAATCAACGAGGTTTTACTGTAAAAGTAGAAAAACAAATACTTAAAATGTTAAGATTCCAGCATCACCCATACTAAAAAAGTAGTAATGAAACTTCAGTCTGGAAAGCTACTGTACAATGTAGCAAAGACCAGAAGAAGTAACTCTTAAACCAAGGGCCTGACCCAATAATGTAAACATCTGCCTTTAAACATTTGTAGGATCACTGTGAAGAGAAGGGCTAGAATTTCGGCCTGCAGTGGCACTGAAGAGCAAACTGTAGCTCAGTATAAGCACTTTCCAGCATTTCCAGCTCTAAAATCAACTTTACTCAAGCAGAGAGGACACATTGTTGAAGATATTGACAGCAGGGGTTTAACAGATCACACAGAGGGCAACATCAAACACCCTGTCGTGTCCCATCCACTCAGATCCTAAGACTCATTCTCCAGTTAATTCAGGCATCAAGCACTCAGAGTGGCTTCTGTGTCACCTGAGCCCAAGGCCAGTTATTGGGGGTGCAAAGGGTGAACGAGGTATGATGTCTTCTCTGGAGCAGAGATCAAGCTGCTGTGGAAGTTGGACAAAAGAATTAATAATTACAAAAAAGATTCTGTGGGCCATTGTTTTACTAGACTCTGATGTGATCATGTGTTCTTTGAGCTATGGCCGCTGTCACGTTTCCTAAGCTTTGGCTCCCTCTCCTACCTTGGAGAGGTGAATCTCCTCTCTCTCTCTGTAATTTACTTTCTTGCCATTGCTTTGCCAAACTCTGGCATGTTCACATGGCTCTTTAAGCTATGGCTGTCATGTTTCCTGGCTTTGGCCCCCTCCCCTGCCTTGGGGAGGTGAATCTCTCTCTCTCTCTCTCATTCAGTTTCTAAATAAACTATATTTTCAAAAACCAAATTAAAAAACCCAAAACAAACAAAAAAGATTCTGTGTAAAGTACCAAGAAAGAGGTGTCTTCTGTACAAATTACAGTAAGAGCATGAAGGAAGAGGCGCTAAATCTGACTTTGGGTCAGTAAGAAGGCAACATAGAGGAATATGATTTGCTCCAGGCTTTGAAGAACTACTTGGCCTTCAGTGGGCAGAGAAGGGGAGGGCGTGGGCTCCAGGTCAGGGAGCACTGAGAGTGAGACTGGAGCTAGTCCACAGAGGCCATGTGGCAGATTGACTCTATGAGAGCCAGCCTTGCTCTTGACTGCCAGAGGAGCAGTCAAGAGCAAGGCTGGCTACAGTGTGTTCCCCACAAGTGAAGGCAGCATACATTGTTGGTTGACAGGCCGTGTCTGTTAGTCTTCCTTCTGCATAAGGCTATATGTTTTCCTTTGTCTGTCTCCTTTGTTCTCACAGCAACTGGCAGCACACTCGGTCTATCATAGTTTTGCATAACTATTTGGCAATGGGTTGATTTTCTGATGGGTAAAATGTATTCACTTATCATTTTATACCCATTTCAATGGAAATAATTAATTGAGCAAGCCTTTGCTGGAACTGATATCCTGGGTTAAAGATCCTTTCCTCCAAATAACCTCTTATCAAAATGTACAATAAATAGAAGTCTTCCTGGGCCATCATGGATGCAGTCTGGACCAAATGCAGTCAGACTTCTCTGAACAGTAAATCTCCCCAAGGCTTTTTGTGGGATGAGTAGAGGAATTATGAGTCAAAGACCTGGGTTTGAAGTTCAGTGTTGGCTAATTACTGATGTTATGACTGGAGGCAAGTAATTGAATATTTCTGAGTCTCAGTTTCCTTCTCCTTCATACAAAACCAGAAGTACAACTTATCTCAGAGGTTTGCTGTAAAAATAAATAAACTAATGTATAAGAAACATTTAGCACAGTAGTTAGGTGCTCCAGTAGACGTTGCTATATTATTTTCATATCTTTAAGAGATTTTTCTTTAATTTAATAATTTTGTGACAATTTTGGGTTTAACCTTGACAATTTTGGGTTTATTTATGGATACAAAGTGACAGAATATTTGGAATCAGAGCCATTGGAGAAAACTAGAAATGTATATCTAAAAGTAGTCTTTTAGGAAGTGAAGGAAATTAGCAGGGAAATATAAGAATGGTGGTAAAAGAAAGGGAAAGAGAGAAAAAGAAAAAAGAAGGGCACAAAACAGACTTCAAAATCCCCCGACAGGTTTTTTGTTTTTCCTTTTGATTTCCATCTGCTTAGTGTGTCACCATTGTCTCATTTTAGTTGCCCTTTGGGTTTGGAAAAGCAAACACACGAGCTATGAGTGTAGAGGCACAGGGTCTACACCACCTTCCCTTTCAGGTGAGGAGCTCTGCTTCCGAGCATGGGTGGTTATATGAGACCAACATGAGTTTAACAATGTGTGTGCTTTTCTAGAAAAAGTGTTGTCTCCTCCCCTCCTTTTGTTTAAAACTAAAAATAAATTCTAGGCAATGACTTTTTTATATTTAGACAGTGAATGATAACACAATAAAAACTTTTTATTAGATTAAAAATTACATGAATGTCACTGATTATTCGAGTGATATTTTTTTCTTTTCTTTTCTTTCTTTTTTGAGGCAAGGTCTCACTCTGTTGCCCAGGCTGGAGTGCAGTGGCAAGATCACAGCAGGTGATCCTTCTTCCTCAGCCACCTGAATAGCTGGGAATACAGATGCATACCACCACAACTGGCTAAATTTTTGATTTTTTGTAGAAACGAAGTCTTGCTATATTGCCCAGGCTAGTCTAGAACTCGTAGTCTCAAGGAACCCTCTTGCCTTGGCCTCTCAAAGTGTTGGGATTATAGGTATGAGCCACTGTCCTGGCCTGGAGCGATATTTCACATACAAATACAAAAGCAACATTTAAAATATTATTGCTCCTTATGTAGGTATTTGATAAAAATTTGGCAATTTTTTTGTTGAAAGTTTTAAAATAAATGTATGATTTTTATTTCAATGAAGAAAGCGTCATCAAAGCTGACTAAATATGAAAGAAATAAGTAATAAAAATAAAGAAAATTGGGAAGGTAGATGTCACTGGGTGAAAGTAAATGTTAGAAAAATAACAAGCAAAATAACTTAAGCAATACACAATTACTAAGTGGGGTGGGAAATTGCAGTTGTAAAAGAGTTAACAATTTTTACTTTGAGGCTAGAAATGACTTTGATTTTCCTGTGAATTTTGTACTGTTTTCTTTCCTTGAAGAAGTAAAATGCAAGTATGTAATTTACTGAAGTGAGATTGATTGTTCACTTTAGTTTATTAGGGTGATATATTGTGGGGGTCAGAATTCAAGACTGGGGCTGTCAGTTCCAAGCTGTGTAGAGGTGTGCTGAGTTATTTTAGATTTTTGAGGAAAACATAGCAATTCTCAGTGTTGAGCACCGTGCTAAGTATTAGCTCAAGGTGGTTAACTGTTTCACTATTGCATAAGGCTGTGATCCGTGAGATGACGTCACATCTTGGCAAAGCTGCGTGTTTGGCAATTGCTATAACAAAAAGCAAGATGCAAAAAAACTGAAGTGGAACAGGAAGTGACAGGGTCAGGTCCGATCTCATTCCAAGGTGGGAAAAGTTGTGCAGGGCTCAGCAGGAGCATAAACTCCATTATTAAGCAATTGTGATTAAGAATGAAACAATGATAGTATTTTTCTTTCAATTTGCATATTATTTGTTCACATAGCTTTAAAGTTGTTAGAATATAAACAATTATTATGTTGTTTGGTCCTGATGACTTCGCAAGAGGAACTATGGGCCAGAGGCACCATGAAGGAATAACTTACATTTTTTTGTTGGAAATCTTAACCTAAAGACTTGAACCTAGTCTTAACCTAGTCTTGAATCTAGAGAGTTTAGAAAACTCTAGTCAGGTCTTATTTTCTGGACTTTTTTATTGACCTGGAGCCTCATCTATTGATGTCAGGAAAATGCAAACTATCCTATATTAGAGTCCAGCATTATATCAATTGGCCAGTGTTTTTCCAGTGTGACTCACATATGCCTTCACTAGGAAGCCATCTTCACTGGTGCTGTACGACTTGTATCCAGCCCTTTATTTATGTATTCCCCAGCCCCCTCCCTTCCTCATCCCCTCTGTTTGTCTGTCTGTCTCTCTCTCTTTCTCTCTCTTTCTTTCTTTCTCTCTCACACACCGCACGCGCGTGCATACACACACACACACACACACACACACACACACACTCTTCAGACTACTGGGTAGCACGGACAGCACCACAGTGCTTTGTGGCATTTCAGGAGTAATCAGAGATAGATTCAGCTGGTTGGTAATTGGGGGCAGGTGAAGGTGCCCACTTAGTCCTTGGGAGCACTACTGGTAAGAGTCTTGGGCTGGAATGGGCCCAGACTCTGTGGGTTCTCCCCTCTGGCAGCCTACTCCATTTCCTCAAGCCCATTCTTAACCACAAACAACAGATAATAAACCTTCTGCTGGGCTCTGAGTTCATAGTAATGCCAGTTACAAAGCCACAGCAGATTCCCTAGGCTGGAGGGAAAACTCCAAAAAATAACCCACGATCTTAAACTCAGTTTCTCCATCTGTAAAATGGATGGAGTGGAACTGAATATCTAAAAGTGCTTTTCAAAACCGTTGATATCTGCAATCTTGTGAATTTAGCTGGGAGTGGGATTTGTTAAAAAGATCTATTAGTCCCATGGAAATCAAGAAATTTTTATGTAACACATAGAATGGAAAACAAGACACTTTTAACAACAGAAAAAAAGATGACATGCTGGAACAAGTTAGTCAGATTCCCAAATGGATTTGCCTCTTGCTCCCCACTTGCACCAAGTGCCAATGATTGATGGTCAGCCCCCCGCCCCAAACTATTATCTCAGGTCATGTTAAAAGTTATTCATGGAAGTACTTAAGAAAGATGACTGATTCCCCTTTGTACTGGACAATTTTCCCTTTGACTCAACCACTTAATAATCTACCCAGAAGTATACTTACCTGTGTACACAGAAGACTTGGTACCATCTGACTATACCGTCCCACTAAAAGTATTCAAACACTTTCCACTCCCGTACTTTGGAGCAGAGAGTAGCTTTATAGCTCCTCTAGGGTTGGCCAGAGGGAGCTGCTTTCTAAGATGATTCTGCCCTTAACAAGTATGATAACTAGTTAGAAAAAATTCAGTCCCCGCCTTCCTCTTCCAAGAGATTTTATCAGGTTACTTGCTTTATGTGCTTGTAATTCATGGTGCTGATAGCCTGCCACACAGTGGAGACTACGGAGCAAGCAGAAATCAGAATGAATCAGTGTGAGCTGGTGGGAGTACCTCACACAACATATGAACCTGGCATAAGAGATGAGGAATGCTCTACAGAATTTGGATCCTAAGGTTAGCCGTTTATATTTTAACTTGTGGATGAACTGCAACGGTGAAATGTTAAGAAAAACGCTGACTGGTGACATGCACTTTAGACTTACTCTTCTGCCCGCAGACTGTAAGTTAAATTGCAGTAGCATCATCACTGCTCATCAGTTTCACTCTTCAAAGGAGTGTGAATAAAATAAGAATCACATTAACAGTTGCTACATCAAAGATTCACTTTCAAGAGTTTTGATCCATTTTATATTTAGAGAAAATTATTTGTTTTATTTATGCTTTATTTTTTATTTTTTTGAGTTGGAGACTCACTCTTTCGCCCAGGCTGGAGTGCAGGGGCACAGTCACGGTCTCCGTAGCCTCCACCTGCTGGGTTTAGGCGATCTTTCTGCCTCAGCCTTCTAAGTAGCTGGAACTACAGTTGTGTACCACCATACTCAGTTAATTTTTTGATTTATTGTAGAGACGAGGTCTCACAAGTTGCCCAGGTTGGTCACGAAACCCCGGGCTCAGGCAATCTTCTCGCCTTGGCCTCCCAAAGTGCTGGGATTACAGGCTGAGCACCGCACCTGGCCAAACATTATTGTTTTTAAAGAATCAGGGCAACTCCCTCGGGTCCCCTCCCACTGTGGTAGCTTTTCTGTCTTCTCAATAAATCCTGCTTTCTTACTAAAAAAAAAAAGAATCATATGTCACTCACATGAGAAAATTCAATGTGTAAAGGCCTTTTAAGTGCAGATGATTACCCAGGCAGTTGGGAAAACAAAACAGATAGACGAGAGAAATGTGATTTTTGGAGTCACAAGTCCTGGGTTCAAATATTGTGTTTACCAGTTATTATCAGAGTAATCTTGGAACAATTGTATGCCTTTTCTCAGCTTTGGTTTTCTTGGTTCAAAATAGGTCTCAGAAGTTGTGATGGGGATTATATGAGATAATATAAGTCGAGTCTTCTTCATAGTAAAAGTGTGATGATGATGATGACGATGACGAGGATGATGTCATTGCTGGACCAGATAAGTTGTTTTAATGATTGATTCTTACTATTGAAAGACTCTCACAGGTGCACAGTAAACTTCAAGAGAGGATGGTGGACTGTAGCAGGGAGAGGATTCTGAGAGAACAAAACTTTTCCCTCGATTTTCAATGTGGCATAACTGCACCCTTGGTCCCTGCAACTGAAGGATCTTGTGTATGACTGAGTATGTTCCTTGCTCATCGGGTTCATCCCTTGTTTCTGACTTATTATCTACTTGGCACAAAGACAGCATTGTTAACTTTGTTAAGTTCAGTTCTGTTCCTGCAGCTATGAAGATGATAATACTTAAGTAATGCAAACTTAGTTCTACATAGAAAGTAAGCCTATTAATTCAAGCGTGTTTCTGAAAATCAAAATGTGGGCCGGGTGTGGTGGCTCATGTCTATAATCCTAGAACTTTGGGAGGCTGAGGTGAGAGGATCGCTTGAGCCCAAGAGTTCAAGAACAGCCTAAGCAACATAGTGAATCCTCATGTCTACAAAAGGAAAAAGATAAAAATAAAAAGATTAGCAGGGCATAGTGGTATGCATCTGTAGTCCCAGCTACTCTGGAAGCTGTGGCAGGAGGATCACTTGAACCCAGGAGGTCAAGGCTGTGGTGAGCCATAATTGTGCTACTGTGCTCCAGCCTGGGTGACAGAGTGAGGCCTTGACTGAAAAAAAAATCAAAGTGTGCTTGATACTGAGGCAGGAATACCTTGACAGCTGAGGCTATCATTAGTGTCCAAAGCCAATACTAAAACACTTGCCTTGATATGTACATGGTACACACCAGAATGTCTCAGGAACTTACCAGGAATGTTCCTAACATAAGGGGAGTCAAAGGACTTTAAAGTATTGGTTGTGTATAACATGCTTATTTTATTATATAATCTCAGTCTCCATAATTAGCAAGAAACTTATAGTAATTAAAAATAAGAAGATTGACCTTCAGTGGTACCTTCACTTTCTGCTATTTTTAGGGCCTATTGTTAATTCATTGTATACTTTAAACCATGGGATGAGGAAAGCTATCTAGTCCCTTTATGCAAATGGTCCTAGAGCCTGAGAAGCCAGGTTGGTAGATAGTAATGCTCTTCAGGAAATGTTTTGGACTTCTGCCCTCCTGGGAACAAGGTAGGATTGTACTTCTTCGCCCTCTAGTGGTTGATTGGACACAATGTGACCAGTTCTAGTCAAAGAACTGTGAGCCAAAGTAAAACGTGCTTTCTGGGCCAGAGCATATACTTGCCACGACAAGATTCCATAGACTCTTCTTTTTGTTCAGCATAGTAACCAGCAACTTTTAAGATGGTGATACTATTAGTCTGAATACCAAGTGACTATGCTAAGCAGAGCTACCCCCAATGGATACATACATTAAATTATCTTCATTTTATTTTAAGGTATTGAGATTTGGGGATTGGGTATAAGTGCTAATACCTAGTCTCTACTGATTGGTGCACTAGATAAATGTTTCTAGGCTTCTTCATTGTATTTCTACATCATTCTCTTAAATCTCACTTCCCCCTTTTTAGTCCATTGCTTTGATTCATATGTAGAGCCATGCATAAAATACGTTGTTAGGATTAAATAAAATTGAATTGTTTATAACATCTAGTGTCTTTTAGTATCGAACCAGGTTTCTCAGATTGCTAAAACTTGTAATAGCTCAACATCAAGAGAAACTGATGCTCTTTCAGTCAGTTACTTTCTACTGGCCAGCATCTCAAAGTGTAAGCAAAACTCTTTATCAATTATAATAAAAATACTTCTCTCAGAGTATGAGCATTTATAGAAGGACATCTCAGTATTAAAATTCAAGTTTTAGGTATACACTTATCCTCAAGAGTAGAGCAGCCAGGTCTTACAATAGTTTGTTTGGACTGGTATCAGAAAAAGCACCAAGGTAGTATTCAGAAGACCTGATTGGTCATGTGACCCTGGGCAGTGCCTTGGCTTCTCTGAGACTTTGCTTTCTTTATCTGAGAATACTCTGTTTAGTCCTTTTCACACCCAGAATAATCCAGTGACTTGTAGCAATCCCTTAGTTCCGAAGTATAATTACTATTACTGTATCGTAAAATTAAGTTAAAGTTGGCCTCAAGATGCTTCTGTATACAGTAAACTATATCCTAACTTCAAAAGTAAAACAAAACCAAAAAAAAGCAAGCAAACAAACAAAAAAATGCAACCTAACTTATGAGAATATTTTTGTAAGAAGTTACTGAGTCTTGTCCAGCTATAGCAGTCAAGCCTTTAGCAAATCACAGGCTACAGACTGTTAAGATGTATCCAAATAAGGACAACGCTGAGCTGTGAACAATCAGGTTATTTCTGTATGTTATATATTTTTTCTGTCTATAAATACTGCCAGTCCCTGTTGCTGGGTGGAGCTCTCTGACCCTTTATTGGCTCAGGGTGCTGCCCAATTAATGGAATGCTTCTTTGCTCAAATAAATTCTGCTAAATTTAATCTATTTAAAGTTTTCTTTTCAATGGACTAGTGTGAAAAATGGGATCTGAAATAGATCTTCAGTGACCACCTGCAGAAACACCAAGTAACTGAGTTGAAGGTATTCTCCAGGACCCATGTGTCCAATGACTTCTTGCAGCAACTGGTGTCTTGGATGAATTCTCTCTTGGAGTCAAGCTTTACAGATTTGTGTTTTGAACTCTTCAACTTTATTTGGGCACTTTTTACTGGATTGGGTCTAGGATCAAACTGGACTAGATAACTAACTGGATTGATACAGTTAGAGGCCTTAAGGATGTACCTTTGAAAATGGGTTCCTCTAAATATAAGGAGTCTGGGACTCCACTTTCTGAGACATTGACTACCTTTATGTACAAAAATTGTGGGCCCAGAATCTGTGTATTTTTTGGGAAAATGGGTTAACTTTACTAGTGGCCATAGTTAGAGGTTTTAATCTAGATAAAATTGTTCACTTGCAAAGTGCATTAGAAAAAAAAAGGATCCAAAACACCACCAAAGCAATGGGATGCATTCTTTAATTGGTATACAGACCCATCTAAAAGGTTAAATGAATTAAAGATTGGCTTTTAAAAATGTTCCTTACATAAGGCAAATGAAAAAATTGTAAAAATATTTTCCACAAATATGAGTAAAAAACTTTAGCCATTTGGCCAAAATATCTTGTTCCATTGACTAGAAAAACAATTTGGATCCAGTTATTCTTTTTTTCTTTTGAGTTGGAGTTTCACTCTGTCACCCAGGCTGGAGTGCAGTGGCATACTCATGGTTGCCCGCTAGGCTCAGGCGATCCTTCCACCTCAGCCTTCCAAGTAGTGGAACTACACGCAAGTGCCACTACGTCCAGTTAATTTTTCTTTTTCATTTATTATGGAGACGAGGTCTCACCAAATTGTCCAGGCTGGTCTTGAACCCCTGGACTCAGGCAATCCTCTCGACTCGGGCTCCCAAAGTGCTGAGGTTACAGGCTTGAGCCACGGCACCTGGGCAGATATTCTTTAATAAATTAGTGGGCTTGTATTGTTGCACTTGACACATGACCAAAATTTTATAATAAAAGCCTCAAAATTGGTTTCATTCTATACGTTTACGTATGTCTGTATATATGATATATGTATGATTTTTTCCTATCTATTTATGATACTGCCAACTTAAATTGTAAGAGAACTCTAATTAGCCTTAAGAAAAATGAGAGCTTATATAAATGAAGTATTCTCTCAGAAAAATAAGAATTAACCTAAATGTTCATATGACTTGGGTAAAATTTGATAAATAAGAACATTGTTGGTTTGATTAAAACAAGCGTGTCTTTCAGAGTTTCTAGTATTAGATATAATACAGATACATGACTTTTCCTACATAGGTTTACTAATAAAATAAGCTTTTTTAATCTCTATATTATAAAATTTGTTGGCAAGAAAAAAATGCATAATGTCTTATTTTTATAAGCAATCCAAGCATAATTGTTAAAAATAACTGAGCTTAATAGATGTAAATAAGAGAAAATTCCCATGTAAAAGATGTCTTTTCTATACCAGAAAGCATTAATATTCTTATCATCAAGAATCAAAAGTTCAGGCTGAGAGAAGTCTGTACAAGCAACAGTTAAATTCTCAGACCTAGACAAAAGACAAACACCAAAAAACCTCTAGAGGATAGAGATACAATTTTGCCTCCTTTACAGTTTCTGATTACAGAAAGACTAAAAATATTGGGGACTGTTAGTAAACATGTTCTATGCCACACTGATAGATTGTACTATGAGAAAGCACATGCTTCTAGAAATTATGAATTATAGATTTACCAATATACAAATTGCTGCTGTGACAGTTTAAAATTGCTTGCTTCCTAGTGTTCACTGGAAATTAAGATCATAAAGGTTAAGAATTCTCATTAATACATGTTACTAAAATTACCAAAAATAGGGAAAAAGTCTATGTGCAAGTGTACAAGGAAAGTAAAATTGGCTTTTGGTAAGAAAAGGCTATACGGTAGGAAGATTTTTTTTTTTAAATTAAAGGAAAAAGAATACTTTTTATCTTAAAGTAAAATGATGGATTGTTCCAAAATGTTGCACAAAACATATGGGACAAAAACTGAATAGATGAAAACGTTGTAAAAGATTTGTGAAAGATGAATCTTGTAAAAGGAAGTTTATGAGTGATCAGGCTTGAGGCAGGAAGCCCTTTCCCCAAGCCTCAAAAGGTAGAGGCCTTCCCAGGACAGAGCAGAGCCCCCCCTTAGTACAATAAGACAAAAGCCTTCCCAGGATAATAAAAGAGTTCTTCTAACACCATAAGATAAGAACTTTCTTGGGTGATATATATTAGAAAGAAATGTGGCCCCAATCTGTAATGCACAAGTGTAACTCTGCTATAACTTTGAACTATGAAATACCCAAATAACCAGTATGTTACTAATAAGCATGCCTTATTGGGGGACAAGGAAGCTAAAATTGTATAAAAGGCAATGCCCCCCTGTGCTCGGGACTCAGCCTTTGGATGTGAATCTGCTGAGCCGGTGCCAGCATGGATAAAACTGTTTCCTGGCCTCGGTGTCCCAACTCTCTCTGTAAAGATTCCTGCTACATTTCTGGTGCGTTGGCCAGGAAATGAGAGAGGCGGAGACAGTGTTTCCATCTCCCCTGTCGCCGGGGTACGACCCCCAGAACTCCAGGAGAGGTGACCTTGCCTGGCACTAGTGGACCGCTTGATCTGTAGGGGACTAGCCCTCCTGGCGTGCTGGGGTGAGGATCTTGGAAGCACGACAGAACCCTGTGAGGCACAGGAATCAGTCAAGGGAGTCACGCCCATTAGATTGGTAAGAACCCGGGTTCAATTTGGTAGTCCTGCCCCTGAGAGGCAGGAGGGGAGCCTGATCACCTCCCAGAGTTGCCCAAGTAGTCCCAAGGGGGACAAAACCCTAACTCTAAGGCACTGGGCGGTGGGTTGGAAACCTTGTGTGAATGTGAATAAACAAGACGCCATCTAATGGCAAATCAAGTGCTGTAGTCCTGATTTGGTTCCAGTGGTGACCTTCACGTGGCTAAACGGCAGGAGTAGATTCAGGGGATGGTGGTGACCTTCGTATGGCTAAACAGTGGGAGTAAGTCCTGTACTGGGATCGAAACCTGGTCGGGGGGGTTACTCCGAGTTGCTTATTGCCAGCAGGCACCTGAAATATCTGCTGTCATGGGAGAACGACACCCTGGGTTGAACCTGGTTGGGGGGGGTTATACCAACTTGCCTATTGCCAGAAGGCACCTGAAATATCCCTGCGAGGGGTAAAACTGGAGAAGGGCAAGCGGCTGTCCAATTCTCTTACCCCCTCCCATTCCTTCCCACCTTGTGTGTAATTGTCATCTTCTAGTGGGAGGAAGTAGGTGGCAATCAGAGTAAGCGTACCCCCTTAGAATACATGGTGAAGAATTTCAAAAGGGGATACTCAGGGAATTACAGTATTAACTTAACTCCCAGAAAGCTCTGAACCCTCTGTGAAGTCGATTAGCCTTTGTTTGGGGTGGGGTGGCCCTCTGAGGGGTGGCTAGACAAGAGACTCGTTAGGAAGGTGTTTGACGTCATTGTAGGAGATACAGGCCACTGAGATCAGTTTCCCTTCATGAACTGTTGGCAAGATGTAGTCTTTTCTCACTCACCTTGAATAAAAGTCTGTCTGAAAAACAGCTATAGAGTAATGCTGGCCCAAGCAACAGCTCCCTCAAGGTGCCAACCAGAGTCGAAAAAATGAGGAACCTGAGGAGACCCCCCCCTTATGCACCACCATGCCCCTCCTTGCCATCCGCACCCCCTGCAATTGCTACAGCTGAAGCTGCATCAGAGATTGGCCTCAGTCCAGAATCTGCCCCTTCCCCACAGTCACCTGAAATGCCCTAGGCAGCAGCTACTGGAGAGCTGCCAGTATTAACTCCTTATGCCCAGGCAAAAAGGCATCAAAAAGACTTTTTTAAATCCCCCCCGCCCCCCCACCACCATGGATGTCAAGAGGCTTTACAACTGCTGTTAAGAAAAAAACAAGAGGGGCAATGTACTTTTATATATTAGCCCTTTGCCACCACTAGCCTCCTGAACTAGAAACATCACACCCCCTCATATAATAAAAAGCCTCAGGTGCCTGAAGAGAGCCCTAGCCAGTTTTGTGAGAGGCTATGCGAGACATTGAGACATTCCGTATTTACACTCCCTTCAACCCAGAGGCAGCTGAAAATCAGCAAGTGCTTAATGCAGCCTTTGTGAGCCAAGCTCAGGGAGACATCTGGCACAAATTACAAAAGTTAGAAGACTTTACTGGGATAAAGGCTAACTGATAGAGGTCGCAACAAAGATATTTGTTAATCGAGACCAAGAGGCCCGAAGGGAGGCAGACTGGAAAATAGAAAAAGAAAGTAGACCTACATGATGCTGTTTTGACAGGGCAATGTACCCAGGGAGCTACCCCACCAGGCCAAGGCTGAGACCAGGTCTGAGTCCGAGGCAAACAAAAGCCAGCAAGAAGGGCTGCCCTGCCCAGTGATAAGATTGGGATGAAACTAATGTGCTCACTGCTTCTGAGAGGAGCACTGGAAAAATAAATATCCGGAGCCAAAATATTTCTGTCTAGCTCCTCAAGAAAGAGGGAGAGGCCAGGTGGTTCAGGAACAATACCAGCCTGTGCCCCAACGATACATGGCCCCTGAGAATCATTTTGTTGGCCTAGTTGCCATGGGAGACTATGGAGAAGACTAAAACAGACCAGGCTCTATTTTACCAGGCTCCTGGGAGCCTATGGTCTAATGACTATGGGGAGGCCGGCCCCTTAACTTCATGGTAGACACCGGGGCAAAACATTCTGTAGTAACCCAGACTGTGGGCCCTCTTTCACCAAGACAAGATACCATTGTGGGAGCCACGGGTAGCCGAGTCTGTTGTCCCTTTTTACAGTCCCAGTGATGCAATCTGGGGGGCCACGAATTTATCCATGAATTCCTATACCTCCCGGATTGTCCAGTGGCTTTAATGGACTAAGACCTCTTGGGAAAGCTGGAAGCCCAAATAACCTTCTACTCCAATGGCCAGGCAACTTTGTCCCTGGGGAGTGCTGAAGCAAAAATAATGACTTTTACATTCCCCCAAGGGAAGAGTGGGGCCTCTATAGCCTCATAGAGAAGCCATGGCAAAAACCTAAACTTCCCTTCAAGGGGCCTGGGGTATGGGCTGAGGATAATTCCCCTGGAGTGGCCTAGAACATACCCCCGGTAGTGATAGAACGAAAGCCAGGGGCTGTACCTATCCATCAGAAAGAGTATTTCATCCCCTGCAAGGTGCAGGTTGGGATCCAAAAGCACCTGAAGAGACTTAAAATATGGAATCCTCTGGCCCTGTCAGTCATCCTGGAAGATGCTGCTATTACCAGGTCAGAAACAGGGGACAGATAACTACAAGCCAGTTCAAGACTTACGGCTAGTAAATGAAGCCACTGTGACTTTATACTCAGTTGTCCCCAACCACTACACTCTCCTAAGTCTTATCTCTGCTAAAGCCTCCTACTTTACCTGTTTAGACCTCAAAGATGCTTTCTTTTGTATCCACTTGTCTCCTCAAAGTCAGCTGATTTTTGCTTTTCAATGAAAAAATCCTGATAAAGGTGACAAATGCCAATTGACTTGGACTAGACTGCCACAGGATTTCAAAAATTCCCCAACTGTTTCTGGTACAGTGCTAGCCTCTGACTTAAAGTCCTTCCCAGCAGATCAGTATGGCTGCACGCAGCTCTAGTATGTGGATAGATCGATCTGCTCTTGGCTGGGCAAACACGGGAGGACTACATTAAAAAAAAATGCAACAGCTCCTTACCCGCCTAAGAAAGGCTGGCTACAAAGTTTCAAAGAAAAAGGCCCAAATCTGCCAAGAAAAGGTAAAATATGTCAGCTTCCATTTATCCCAGAGACAACGTCAGCTGGGCCCAGAAAGAAAACTGGTGGCTCAATTCCAGTCCCAACTACCAGGCATCAAATTAAAAAACTTCTTGGGGCCATAGGGTTTTGAAAAATTTGGATATCTAACTTTTCACTGCTGACAAAGTCTCTCTATAAAGCCACAAAGGGGAAAAATGAAAGTCTATGTTATGGGAACAAGCACAACAAAAGGCCTTCAAGGAAATCAAGCAAGCCCTCATTAGTGCACCTCACCTGGGACTCCCTGACGTATCTAAGCCGTGTTTCCTATACATACACAAACATACTAGAGTGGGGGTAGGGGTCTTAACTCAAATGCTAGGGTGATGGCATTGCCCAGTAACATACCTCTCAAAGCAGCTTGTCTCTGTTGCTTGATAGTGGCCACCTTGCCTATAGGCACTCGCTGCCACGGCCCTTCTAATGGCAGAGGCTGACAAATTGACTAGGGGACAAAAGGTAATGGTCCGGGTGCCATACTCGGTGTTAACATTAATGGAATATAAAGGGCAATACTGGTTGACTAACGCTCAAATGGCCAAAAACCAGGGAATGTTATGTGAAAATCCACACATCCACTTGGAAGTCGTGCGGACTCTCAATCCTGCAAACTTGCTGCCTACAGAGCTGGGTCAGCCCTGCCATGATTGTATTGAGGTCATGGATGAGGTGTTCTCCAGCTGACCTGACTTGACAGACCTGCCTCTCAGGGATCCTGATGTGAAATATTTCACTGATGACAGCAGCTTCATAAGGGAGGGGAAGGAGTTCGCAGGATACTCTGTAGTAATCCTGCAGTCCACCATCGAGACAAAGCCTCTGCCAAAAGAGACTTCAGCACAAAATGACATAAAATATGGTAAAAAAAGAATTCTTGAACTCTTAGATACTGTATGGGCCCCTAAAAAGGTAACAGTCATGCATTGTTGGAAAGACCAGAGGGGAGACACAATGGTTACTCAAGAAAACTGGAAGGTGGACCGGGAGACAAAGCTGGTAGCCTCCCAAGGAACAATGGAGCCAACGACTTTGGCCGCTGCATTGTTCCCAAGTCCACTGACAAAATGGAATCCTGATTATTCACAGCATAAGCAAACTTGGTTCAAAACTAAAAATAAAAGTTATCTCCCAGGTGGATGGTGGAAATTTAGAAACGGGCAAGTTACTGTCCCTGAGACTTTGGCCCCAAACTTTGTCAAGCATTTTCATCAAAAAACTCATACGGACGGGACAGCTCTCTAGACTACATTAGGCCGGCATTTTTATGTACCCTGACTCTCCAGTATAGACCTTACAGTATGTGAACAAAGTAAAGTATGTGCCCAAAATAACCTGCGACAGGGGCTTAAGATTTCTCTGGGAACGCAGAGTGTTGGAGGGGCCCCATTTGAAAACATAATTTTGGACTTCCTTCACTGAGCTTCCCCAGGTCCGAGGCTGTAAATATCTGTTTTTTGTTTGTTTGTTTGTTTGTTTGTTTGTTGAGTTGGAGTCTCACTCTTGTTGCCCAGACTGGAGTGCAGTGGCCGCTCCTGGCCACTGCAGCCTCGACCTGCTGGGCTCCGGTGATCCTTCTGCCTCAGCCTTCCAAGTAGCTGGAACTACAGGCGCGCACTACCATGCCCGGCTGATTTTTTCATTTATTGTAGAGATGAGGTCTCGCCAAGTTGCCCAGGTGGGTCTCGAACCGCGGGCTCAGGCAATCCACTCACCTCAGCCTCCCAAGGCGCGGGATTACAGGCTGAGCCACCGAGCCCGACTATCTATTTGTTTTTGTGTGTACTTTCTTGGGTTGGGTAGAGGCCTTTCCTATCCACACCAAAAAGACACATGGAGTAGCACCGCTGCTTCTAAAAAAAAAAAATTATTCCCCAATTCAAAATCCCAATTACTATAAAATCAGGCCATGGGCTGGCATTTGTGGCTGAGGTGATACAATCAATGACAAAGGATTTAGGAATCACATAAAAGTTACACACTGCCTATCGCCTCCAGAGCTCCAGAAAAGTGGGAGAGATAAACTGGACTCTAAAATCACAACTGAGTAAACTGTGTCAGAAAACTCACTTGTGATGAGACTGGCTGTTGCCCATTGCTTTGCTAAAAATCATGTCTAGCCCCACTAAACAGACAGGGCTTTCCCCTTTTAAGATTCTTTACAGGCGCCCTCCCCCCATTGTTAGCGGTATAAAAAAAGATTTAAGAGGTGGGTATTCTTACTCTAAGACAACAGTTGCAGGCTATAGACTCAACCCTCACTGCTATACATCATTGGGTTAGAGAGCAGCTACCTATAAGCTTAACCACAGACACTCACCCCTTTAAACCAAGGAATGATGTGTGGGTAAAAAAATGAAACATTTCAAACCCTAAAGGTCCCTTGGAAAGGTCCATTTACTGTTATTTTTCCACCCCTACTATAATAAAGGTTGCTAAATTGGCCCCTGCATTCATCACAACAGAGTAAAACCGGCCTTCCGAGGATGAAAGTATACTGCTAATCTATCAACACCCGGAAAGCTAACTCTCTGAAAAAAAAAACAAAAAAACAGGCTGCGATCCTAGGACCTTAGAGGACTACATCCCTGCTTTAGTCACTCTGGAAGCTGACTAATCTACACATGGCAAAAACTTGAGAAATCAACCATCAAACAAACAAACAAACAGACTGTGTTTTTAATGTAATACAGTGTCATCCCTTGCTATTGTCTGTTGCTGTAATTCGTGCCTTGGGTTTCACTACAGGTTTGGCATTGGTTACTACAGATGGCTGGACCCATAGTAAAGGGTTACTGCTAACACTCTTTTATCTCTTTTGAACAGTATAAATCTTGGGGCTATTAGACCCCCAGTTACATGCTAAACCACATAATTCGATTACAGGCGGTTGTAAAATTGTAACTAATAAAACTACAAAGGCCCTTAACATATTGGCCAAACAACAAACTAAAATACCCAATGTCATTTATCAAAACTGCTTAGCTTTAGATTACCTGCTTGCTTCTAAAGGGGGGTTTGTGAAAAGTTTAACTTAAGCAACTGCTGCTTACAAGTAGATAATTTTTAAAAGATCATAGAAAAAAATCACCAATTGGATAAAAAAGCTTGCTGATGTCCCAGTCCAAACCTGAAAAGGCTGAAACCCCAAAAAACTGGAGGTTGGTTCTTAACTTTTGAAAAATTTAAAACCCTCATAGGCATTGTACTCATGATGTTGGAAATTTGTCTAATCCTTCCCTGCCTAACTCCCTTAGTTATAAGGTCTGTCTCCAACCTTATTGGAGGCCATGGTTAAAAAAAAACCAGCAACACACGTAAAGCTGTTATAAAAGTAAAAACCCTTAAACCAGAGTGATGTTCTATGACCCCAAAAAGGGATTCAAACATCAAAGTGGGGAATGAGGCAGGAAGCCCTTTCCACAAGCCTCATAGGTAAAAGACTTCCCAGGACAGAGTAGGGCTCCCCCTTCCCAGGATAATAAAAGGGTTCTTTTAACACTAAAAGATAAAAATTTTCTTGGATGATACATATTAGAAGGAAATGGGGCCCTAGTCTGTAATGCACAAGTGTAACTTTGCTGTAACCTTGAGCTATGAAATACCCAATTATCCAGTATGTTACTAATAAGTAAGTTTTGTCAGGGGACAAGGAAGCTAAAATTGTATAAAAGGCAATGCCCTGCTGTGCTCGGGGCTCAGCCTTTGGATGCAAATCCGCTGAGCCTGTACCAGCACAAATAAAACTGCTTTCTGGCCTTGGTGTCCTGACTCTGTCTGTAAAGATTCCCACTACAGGTTGGCTAAGGTTTGAAGGGAATTATTTATATGTTTTTCTGAAAATTGAGTGTTGATATAAAAAGTACACTGATGCAAAACTAGAATTTTCTCTCTCTGTGAAAACAGCAAGGTCTTCTTGATCTGCTCTTAACAAAATATTGTAAAGGTTTTTCTTTACCTTTTAGGTTATTGGTTTAGGAAGCAAAGATTCTGTGTTTTACCAAGATAATTTTCTGTACTTCATGTTGTCTTTATTAGGTTTTTGATTAATTAAGAAAACAGAGTTTTCTCTATTATATGAGGTAAAGTTTTTCTGCAACTGTATAACTCTCTGTATTTGCCTTTGAAGTTTAATTATCAATTTTAAAAAATAAATAACTATTATGTCTCCAATGACCTGTGATTCTATTTTGAGCAAATGTTTTTTTTAAAACTTTTCATATTTTTGGTGAACTTTCAGAAAATCAATTTCTAAATTAAAGTCTTTCCTCTTGATCTTGAATTAATTTTGAGATTTGTCAGATGGGCCTTCGGAACATCTCAAAAGGATACCTTTTCTTACAAAAAGAGAGATACATTAATTGGGCTGATTTTACATATTAAATTAAATGAAAAGCATTTTCAAATAATAAGTAATGCTAAACTTTCTTGGAGTTCTAGCTATACAGATGTGTTACTAATATGTGTTTCAAAATTATATGAAATTCGTAGAAATCTAAGTATTCCTGGTATAATGTTATGTTATAATTCTAGTTATTATCTTAAAATGTTGTATAAAACAGAAATAACTGTATTTCTTTGTCAATTGCATCCTTATTGTAATGAACCTCATCAGACCTTTAACCATAGGCATTTCAGTTTTGTCAGTCAAATTGATTGCTCTGGTACTTTCCTGAGCAGCTGTAAGCCTAAAATATTTTGTCTTCAAGATTCATAGAAAGGACACTGAAAAGTACAGGTCATACCATTGGATTGGGTAAGAATTCCCACAAGTTTAATGAAGAAACTAGTTCAGAAAACTTGTAATCCAACATCAATCAGAACAAGAACTAATTAAATACTAATAAAATGATTTGGCAGATTTTCACACTAAGTCAGCCAGTACTGAAGTTGTTAAGATATGCTATTTGAGTGAACTCCATCCACGACATTGATCCAAGTCAAATTACTTATGGCAACCTATTTGGTAAACAGTTCTGTGCACCTGAATTGGAAAAACAAAATTAGTATTTAGGAGGATGTCAAATCAACATTAAGTGTGGACTCATGGAGAGCCTGGACAGCTGCTCGGTCCTTTCTAAATCCCTAAAGCTTCTATTTTAAAAAGCTGTGCACTCCATGACTCATCATGAAGGAGATAAAGTGATGCAAATTACAAAAAAATATTGGTGAGATGACTGCTCTAAAATTGCTAAAATGGTTTATAGCCGATGTTTGGGTTGTCAAACCCATAATTCTGATAAGACAATAAAAAAGACAGGTGATACAATTCCAGCACCAGCTGGATCATTTGAATACTTACAGGTGAATTTTCTTCAAGTGCCACCTTCAATCTATGTTTTCTGGTTGTATAGAAGCTTTCTCGGCCAGGAACACTGGTTCAGCCTATAATCCCAGCACTTTGGGAGGCCGAGGTGAGAGGATTGCCTGAGCCTGGGGGTTCATGACCAGCCTGGGCAACTTGGTGAGACCTCGTCTACAATAAATCTCAAAAACTAGCCAGGTGTGGTGGTGTGAGTCTGTAGTTCCAGCTACTTGGAAGACTGAGGCAGAAGGATCACCTGAACCCAGCAGGTTGAGGCTGCGGTGGCCGTAAGCATGCCACTGCACTCCTGCCTGGGCGACAAAGAGTGAGACTCCAACTCAAAAAAAAAAAAAAAAAAGAAGCTTTCTTATGTAGGAAGACAGATGCTATAACAGTAGCTAAAGGTTATTAGAAAATGTGTTTCCCTTATGGATTACCTAAAGGTCTTCAGTGATAGAGGTACTTGTTTTACCAGAAACATTATAAAACAGTTAAAGAATTTATTTAACATAATTTATTTATGCCAAACACAATGGCATTAGGCAAAGATAACTGCATTGATTGAATTGCTTTGGCCAAAGGTATTATCAATTGAAGACAATCAGATCCACTCTCACTGGAAAACATAGGTTGACTCCTTATGAAATAGTTGCTGGAGTCCCTATGCCCCTAATAATAGACCCTCATGTATCTCCCACTCTTGTAAACTCTGACATGACTCAGTAGTGCCTGACTTTAATGAATCGTGCCAAAGCATATTTTCACCAGGTTAAAAAAGCCCTTTGTGACTCATCAACTGATGACAAACAGACCTTTCATGATTGGGTCTTTTGGAAATGACACCAGAGAAAGATTGCCGTTGAGCTTCTTTGGAAGAGACCATATCAAGTTCTTTTCTGAAGCAAAAATTCAGGACCTTGAGTCTTGTATTCACATCTCTTAACTTAAAAGAGTCCCTCTAGACTCTTGGAACTGTACACCTGTTGCAGACCTTACGGTAAAGCTGACTCCGAAGCAGATTGGTATCCTAGACATGGACCACTTTCCAAGTTCATGGAGTAAGATTTCTCTGCCATCATAAAAGCCTTACTTTTTCCTTCTTTTCCCTGTTTTCTACTTTCTTAATCCCTTCTCTTTCATTACAGAAAAAGCCATGGAACCATAATCTGTGGATAGCTTTAGCAAAGGCTTATGCTCTAGAGAGAAAGTAGAGCAATTGTTGGTGTGGGCTAATGCCCCCAAATCAGGAAACAATTCCTTTTATGCCAATGCCTCTCTGTGTTCCCAGTGAGAGTCACTCTGACACTCCAAAAGAAGAGTGGAAAGTGATTTTTTTTTTTGAGTTGGAGTCTCACTCTGTCTCTCAGGCTGGAGTGCACTGGCATGCTCACGGCCACCCCAGTGTCGACCTGCTGGGCTCAGGTGATCCTTCTGCCTCAGCCTTCCAAGTAGCTGGAACTACAGGTGTACACTACCACGCCTGGCTAATTTTTCAATTTATTGTAGAGATGAGGTCTCGCCAAGTTGCCCAACCTGGTCTCAAACCTGTGGGCTCAGGCAATCCCCTCACCTCAGCCTCCCAAAGTGCTGGGATTATAGGCTTGAGCCACCGTGCTTGGCCAGAAAGTGATTCTTAAAACTAGACATCACTGTTACTTGCTTTCCTGAATTCATTGGGAATTGCACCCTAAACTTTCCAATTAATGTAATTGCTACCAAATATAGAAAACCTACCTGAGTGTTGCCTGCAAAATGTATGCTGCACTTCCAGGCATCAAGTACTCAAGACCTGTGGACTACCAATGTGGGTATGAGTAATTGCTGTAAGATGTCACTGGATTAAATGCAGACATTCTCTTTCTACTAAATATCACTATACACCCTATGGCATATCCTTTAAAGTAAATTTGTCACTGTACCTCATTTAGAAGCTATGTGTACTTATGGGCAGACAATTTTTTTAAAATTATAAAGATGTGGGGTACAATTCAGAGTCAGGTATACAAACTTTGATTATGCAGGTTCCCTTGTTGATGAGGTATGCCCCTCCCTCCCTTCCCTAGCAGTTTCCTTCAACTGCCAATCC
>CAUYQG010038264.1:0-15659 GCA_963574415.1 Tarsius wallacei | reverse complement strand
TTCAAGACCTGCCTGGGCAACTTTGTGAGACCTCATCTCTACAATAAATAAAAAAAAAAATTAGCCGGGCGTGGTAGTGTGCACCTGTAGTTCCAGCTACTTGGAAGGCTGAGGCGGAAGGATCGCCGGAGCCCAGCAGGTTGAGGCTGCGGTGGCCGGGAGCGGCCACTGCACTCCAGTCTGAGTGACAGAGTGAGACTCCAACTCAAAAAAAAATTAATTCTCAAAGAGGAACAGTATTCTTGACCCTGGTTATTTGTCTTATGGCATCTTTTCTAGACTGATGCTTAATCTGAACCTGCCTTCATGAGTTCAGGAAGTGAGGTTTATATACCAGTTATACATTTTGTTTGCATACTTTCCTGATGAATTGAGGTGATTGAGGCTAGGCCGAATTCTGGTGGGTCGTTCCCTATCATTAAGGTTAGCAACTGACATAGAAAATGTATTCAATGTCAAATGTAAGGTCTTAACCTTTTAAATTTCCTTCATTGGAATTTAACCCTTCTATGAGCTTTCAGAGCAGCTGACTTCAGACCTGACCTGCTCCTTAGGAGACTGAATGGGTGCTTGACTTTACAATTCTTCATAGATGTGCCAACCCAGTTTAATGCCAGGTAATCACTCCACAATCAATTTTTACATATATATGGTTTGTTCAAAGGAGTTATTCTGAAAACACTCAAAACTTAATTAGTTTACTGGTGAGTAGTTACTAAATGAAGTCAACAGTCAACTAGGAATACAAAAACTGACTTCAAATTTCTGACATGGTAATTTTTCTCTGAAGCAGTTGTTCCCAATCTTTTTGGCATTAGAGACCAGTTTTGTAGAAGACAATTTTTTCACAGATTGAGGGAGTTGGGGGTGAGTTGGGGATGTGCAGTCAAACCTCACAGCTAACGTTCATCTAGATTTGCAAGCATTCCCCAGCGTCACCACCTCAGCTTCACCTCAGATCATCAGGCATTAGATTCTTATAAGTAGCATGCAGCCAAAATCCCTAGCATGTGCAGTTCACAATAGGGTTAGAGGTCCTATGAAAATCTAATGCTGCTGCTGATCTGACAGAATGTTGAGCTCAGGCAGTAATGAAATCTATGGGGAGAAGCTGCAAATACACATGAAGCTTCACTTGCCCACCTGCCATTTACCTTATGCTGTATGGCCCAGTTTCCAACAGTCCACAGACCAGTACCAGTTTGTGACCGGGGGACTGGGGACCCCTGCTCTAAAGAGAAGTCTCAGGACAAAGTAGCACTTCTACACTGCTGATGGGAATGCAAACTAGTGAAACCTCTTTGGAAGACAGTGTGGTGATTTCTGAAAGAACTAGAAATTAACCTTCTATATAATCCAGCTATTCCCCTATTGGGAATACACCCAGAGGAACTCAAATCATTCTACAAAAAAGACACCTGCACACGTATGTTTTTTGCAACTCTAGTCACAATAGCAAAAACATGGAACCAATCATGTTGTCCATCAAAGCTAGACTAGATTTTAAAAATGTGGTACATACACACAATGGAATATTATGCACCCATAAAGAAGGACAAAGTTGTGGACCTCCCAACAACTTGGATATATTTAGAGTTGATCATACTCAGTGATCTATAACAGAAACAAAGAACAGGTACCATATGTTCTTAGTCATCAATGGACCTTGAACAGTTATCATACTACTATAAGAAAGGAATTAGCAGTAGTGGGAAACTGGCAGGGGAGGGGGGTGGGATTGGCAGTTGAGGGAAACTGCTAGGGGAGGGAGCAGCACACCTCATCAACAAGGATACCTGCATAATCAATATTTGTATACTTAACCATGAATTGTACCCCACATCTTTAAAATATAAACAAACAAACAAATAAATAAATAAGAGAAGTCCCTGGAATACAATTGTGAACCAGATAGTTTACATTAATTATTTCTCTTATACAATCATGTCAGAAACTCATCATTATATTTATTAACTAATTGCAGAAAAAAAAAGTGACTTTGTTCTTCAAGTATTTTGGCATTTTAAGAAGGAACACTGTAAATAAACCACAGAAAGTCAAGGACCCAAAGAAAAAAACAACATTTTAGGCACCGTGTCAGATTCCAGAAGGAAGTTATTTGGAGTGGAAGTCTTTCTGGTTACCTTCAAATCACACCATGGGGTAATCTATTACTTATTTATAAACCAAGCCAGAATAAAGTTTGACAGAAAACATTATTATAACATCTTTCATATTATCTGCCAATAAGTCTTGTTGATTTTTCTAGTCTATTTTGTCACCAGTCAAAACATAGCAATGAATAAATCAATTCTTTGGACAGTATGTATATTCTTGGCCTATGGTAAACCATCCTGAATAGTGAATGGTTCCTGTAAACATACAGGGTGTGTCTGTTTATAATATACCATTTGTTTATCTATAGGAATCAGGAAAACTCTGTTTAGAAGTTTTTCTAACATACTTAGATTTGTGATCTTGGATATTTTAACAATTTAGTCTTTAATGTCATCTCTGACAGCGGCTGAATTGGCTCAGAGTTGGCAAAAATGAAGGATAAAATTCTCAAAACTCTGCTCCCCACCAATCACCTATGGAAGATGGATAAAATTACTTGATATGTGATCTTTCTTGCCCTAAGCTTGGAATATTTGTCCAAAATTGTACTACATAACCATTGTATGACATTTGGTTTTATCACAGAAGACAAAACCTTTTTACAATCTCAATATACAGATAATCAATCATAGTATTTCTTTTACCTTGAATTTTTTTACCTTGAATCATTTCTTGTGTGTAGAATGTTGCCTCGCTCATTCGATTTTACAGTGATTTGTGGAATATATACTTCTGTGCAATCAACTTTAACGTTCTTAAACATATTAAGATAAATTAAAATATAATCACATCTTTAATCAGTACTATGTATGTAGAATTTGAACTATTTTGGAAAATTGAGGTGTATTTTTGTAAAGTGAATGTTTTTGTGATTTCCAATATTTGAGGACACTCTCTAACACATAACTTTTTCATTTTCAACGGATTTTTACAAAAAACATCATTTAAATATAATCTGCAAGACACCTGCTCACAGTACAAAAAGCAAAAACTAAATATTCTCTCTCTCTCTCTCTCTTTCCCTCTCTCCCCAAGACTATTAGTATCTTCTCTTTTGATGTGTTGTTGAACGTTGCTTTGTGAAGCCATGTAATACTCATGGAAATGAATCGTCTGTCAAAAACTGTTGAGATGCAGTTTTATTTTACAAATATATTAAGGTTGTTAATTATATTCAAACATTACTATAATTCTTACTTATTAAAAAAATGAAAACTACAAAATCAACTATATACCCACTTAGTCATTGCATGTCAACCATGACCTATATTTCTCCAGCCAACAAAAATGAAAGAAAGGAATTGATTTGCCACTCAGTTAATCAATGTCCATGTGCCAATCAGCCCATCCTGGGCTTATTTCAGTAGGCTTCCATCACTTTTATATACATATTTTCTCCCTCATTTATTCTGGATTTTTATTAATTTTATACATACATATTTATTTATTTAATATACAATTGAAATAATTTACTTCTTTCCCATTAAGGGATTGTCTCAGCACTTTGCTCTAAACTTGAACATAGATTTTTGCCCATATTTCTATGTTTTAATTTAGGTAATTGGCAGAGACAAAGCTAGTTAAGAAAGTTAATTACAATTTTCCATATTTTCACTTTCAATTAGTTTCATTGATTGACACATTTTTTCTATTTAATGTCTCACCGTTTTCATTAGACAGTATAAAGATTATACTAGTTTGTGAAGTAAATGATTATTAAAATAATCTTTAAGTAGACACTATTTTGATGTTTTATTATCCACTTGTCTTTGAATGACTGAGTGCTGTAATTAGTATTTATCACATTTATGTAGCAATTTTAATTTGTTCTTGAGGTTTTTTTTTTTTTTTCTTCTCCAATCTGGGAAACAGAAAAGGTTTAATGGAATGTAAAGAAAGTAAGAAGTAACAATATCTCTAACTACAGTGCAAAAGCTAAAAAGTTAGTTTAAAACTATAGAGTTTTAAAATTGACCCTGAATCTATATACTTCTTCTTATCACTTAAAATCATTTATTATGTGGAGTGTATAACATGGTTGAATTATATTTAAACCTAAAGGAACTTATTTTATAAGAATGTTATTAAGGAAATTTTGTAGATTACTGTTATATTCAATCTGAGGAGGAAGTCCAATAATCACTAAACATTTTTCTTCATTACTAAGATTTCACCTGAATGGCTTAGTTTCTCTCTCTCTTTCTCTCTCCCCAAGACTATTAGTATCTTCTCTTTTGATGTGTTGTTGAATGTTGCTTTTTTGAAAGCCATGTAATACTCATGGAAATGAATCATCTGTCAAGAATAGTAGTTAAGGTTTTTATATTTTTACTCATAAATTCTGTCACATCAAAATCCATCTACCTCTTTTTGTTTTTCTTACAGTGGATTTGATGTCAGGTAAAAAGACAAAAATAAGTTACTGCTTTGGTGATTTATGTATTTGCAAATATTCTTCAAATAGATGCCCTGATAGTGTTCTAGCCAAAGGCAGTAGCAGTGGAAGAGATGAAGTATGGAATCATTGTAGGCGTATTTTGAAGGTAAAATCTATAAAAGTAGCTGATGGCTTAGCTGTTGTCTGCAAGTGAATAAAAGGAACGTAAGAGGACCTCAAGGTTTTTGGCTTAAGCAACAAAAAATGGTGATTGTTGTTCTTTGAGAAAAGAAGACTTAGGAAACAGTTTGTCAATGAGAAAAAGCAAGAGTTTTAGACAATTTAGATTTGTGATGCTTATTAGATATTCAAATGGAGATGTTGAATATATAAGTCCTGAGTTCAGAGAATGATGGTTTACTGGAGACATACATTTGGAAATAAACAGAATATAGATGGCGTTTAAATTTATGAGAATATATAGCACTGCTTAAGCAGTGATTTCCAACAGAGAAGCAGCCCAAATACTGAAACACCACAACTTCAGGAGTCTTACAGGATGAAGCTAATTCAGCCACATGACACAAAAAAAGAGCATCCAGTAACTTAGCAGGAGACTTAGGCATAACCAGTCCTAAAAACCAAGTGATGAAAGTATGTTCAACATAAAAGAGTGAACAGTGTTGTTAAAAGTTGCTGTAGTTTAAGTAAAATGTGGATTGAGAATTGACCATCCGATTTAACAACCTGAAAGCCACTGATGGTCTTGACAAGAGCAATTTGTTGTATTTGTGGTCACCGGAATGAATTCAAGAGAATGTGAATGGATCAGCTGTAGATTCGATGACTAGGTAATTACTTTGAGGAGTTTTCAAGAGAATGAAAGCAATGACACTCAGTGATGATATAACAGTAGAAGGTGACAATTATTGGAGTGATGTCATTGAGTAGTAAGGAAGGGATAGAACCAGTACACAAAAAGAAAAAAAACAAAACACAGAGAGTTCATTCTAACATCTCAACAGCCCTTATGGACAGAATTGACAGAAGATGTGTTAGTGAGAGCTTACAAAATTCCTCTCCTTAGCGTGCCTTTATCTTTACTGAAATTGAGAAACGTGGCTGTCAGTGAGGAAAGAGTTAAAAGACTGACAGAGATTTGATGAGAAGGCCCAAGAGAGTCACCAAGGTCATTAGTAAAATGACTGTCCTAGAGAAATATAGGAATTCTGGGACCCACCTAAAATTAATAATCATGAATTCAAGTTACACAGTCTTTATTTGTTCTTTTCTCCATGAATATTTTTTTTTGTCACTCTCTTGAAATACCATACACAGTCTTTAGAATTAGTGAGTTTTTCACTTACATATCCAAAGTCTAATTGTAATATCAGGGGTTATGTGTTTTATAATACTTGTATTCTCTACCCCATTGACCACAACACTTTAAACCTAATGGTTAATTGATTGATATTCCACGAACATCACCTACACCTTACATTGGAGTGAATGGAGTGTCAAGTAAAAGTTACAGGCTTTCTGCTATTAGAAGCAGCTATTATCTAAACTTTTTCCTATTCTTATTTTTTAGTTTCATTAATTGAGTTTCTTTGTTTTATGAACATTTTTTGGTATTTCAAAAATTATAAAATGATGCTAGAATAAATAATTATCAAGCTACAGGTTTTCTATTATTAGAAGCAGCTATAATCTACCCCCCCAAGACTGTCAATTTGCAGTTCCATAGCTCTAATTCAGAAGAAATCGCTTTACTTCTGATCTTATAAATTGACACTGACACATAGGCTTTCTCTTTTGGTATTTTGGAGGTATCCTGAGTGGCAGAGCTGTGCAGGTTGACAGCTGGTGACTTTTTACAATGGTTGGCAACATTTTAATAACTCAAGGAAAGGCTTCCTTTGTAGATCTGGGGAATGCTATCCGATTATGGATTTTTTAATTTGGGAGTAAATGAGATCATGTGGGACTTTCTAGCTTAGATAGATTAACTAATTTTCAATTTGAAGTGGGCACAAAGGACAAGAAAAAGATGTTAGTTAGGCCAGATTCTAGACAGACAAATGTGCCTGAGGCATATCCTTTATTTCTGATGTTCTTCTCTGAGGCAGCCATGAATGAGTTAGGAAATGAGTTGCTTATCTCTCAGAGTTGGTCATGGCACAAAATGTCTATGCCCTCTTTACCTAGTTTACTTTTCAAAACTCCTTTTCTCTTCTCTAAATATTGTTCATTTCAACTAACTATAAATAAGGGGAGAATCCTATGTAAACTATTTCATACTCAAATTAAATGACCGCTACTCAAATTACCAAATACAGATAAAAGTTTGTTTGAATAGCTGTGTACCAAGTTTCTATGTTAGTAAAGTCTTCAAAATGAAATTGCTAACTATGGCAGGAAATAATACTTTGATAGAAGGGTGTGGTATGTGTTCATTTATTAATTATTGACAAAGATTTACTTTTACTTTTAGTCATCCAAACGCTGAGCATGGAGGTGATTATAGTTGGCACTGGGTTGCTAGACACATCAGGAATTGGATGATGCCAGCTGCATGGTAAAAGTAGAATAGAACTTTAAGAGGTTTCTTTTAGTCAGGATTTCATTTCTCCCATGTCCTCACAATTGCTTCTTCACTCCAGTTGCTAGCAAGCATCAAAACAGTCTTTTGGCCTAAAATAAGCCTTCCTGCCCCCTTTCCAACATGTCCTACAAGATGAGTCCAGTGCTTTCTTCATAAAAAGCAAGTACTCTTGAACCCCTCCCCTGCCTCTGATTTTAAACCAATCTGCATCTGCTACCAGTGCAGTTTGCCCATGGTTTCATGGTGTCATGCCACACATTCCCCTTCCTCCCAAGTGGAGCAGCCTCAGTCCCCTGCAAACTATTTTCTCCCATCTTTTGTACTTGATGTTCTTTGCCTGAGAACTTTGTATTTATTCCTCGGGAATCTGTGGAACAGATTCCATTGGGAAGTGTTGTTGATGCCTTTTCTTCCCATCTCCCCCAGGAATGGTTAACACTTCCTCCCCTACAAGCCACTGAACATCAATTATAGCACTTATCCTGGTAGACTGTGGTTGTTTGATTGTCTGTCTCTCTACTGAAATAAGAATATTGTGAGAGCCCAGACCATGTTCTATTTCTGGAAAATTCACAGACCAATCTCAAACTACACAAGTACAAAATTTTAATAATCGCTTAGTTCTTTTATTCCCATGCTGAATCCTTCCCTTTTAGCACTCCACATTTCAGGAAACGACACTAAGGTCTCCTAGTTGTCATAACCAGATATTCAATGTAATCATAGGACACACAATTTATGGAAATAGTCAAGGTGTAGGACACAGTGCAATCTGGGTATAAATTAGACTCCAGAGACCAGTTCTCATGATTTCCATGATTTTGCATGATTTCCTTGACCTCTCTTTGTTTCTGCCTTTCTGTCACTTTATAACAAGGATAGCAATGTTACCCATTTCATAGGGCTATTGTGAAGATTACTCTCTAACCCCCTCCCACAGGCCAAATTTAGCAGGAAGTATTAGCCTTGGAGGTTTCAAGCAGTCCTATTATTCTCAATCTGCCCTCTTTTTCATTCAGTCATGTGACCACTCTACCTTCCTCCCTTATCCTCACTTTCAACATGTCTCTCATTGTCCCTTTCCCCTGATGATCTGGCTTTCTGTCTTACTGAAGAAAACAGAATCAATCAGAATTTAGTTTTGCATTGCATGCCACCAACATCCTTATCCCCTCTCAGCCTCCGGGCTGGCTAAACTGCCTTTTGTCTTGCTGTCAATAGCTACTACCAGCAGAGACTAACACCTTTATTGGTGCACAGACTCCATCTTCTCCCACCTTGGCCTCCTGCAGAGGTTGGCCATTGCTCCTTCTTTCCCACATCAGAGGTTTTCAATCTCTAACAGGATCTTTCTTATCAGTACAAAACCATGCTTTTATTCCCCTTTTCTTAAAAAAATAATTATTGAACCCACTTCCCTTGTGGTGACAGCCTCACACTCTCCTCTGTACATTCCCAAAAGAGATATCTATACTTACCTCTTATCCCTGTGTTTGCATGCTAGCTTGAACTCATTACAACCAGACTTCTACTGCTCCACAACATCACAACTACTCTATTTCCAAAAAAAATTAAATGGATGAATCTTTAAAAAAAATGAGCTCAATGAAAGAAGTGAAAGGAACTACATGATAATAATGCATATTGTATAATTCCACTTATATAAAATTCTAGAAAATGCAAAATAATCTAAAATGACAGAAAGCATATTAGCGAGTTATGGAGATGGAGAGGGGAAATGAGGGAAACATTTAAAATGGGTATGAAGAAATCTTTGAGATTGATAGAAATGGTTATCATCTTTATTGTCCTAGTGGTTCTATTGTTGTGAACATATGTCAAAACTCATCAAATGGTATACTTTAAAATATCATTTTTTGTACATCAATTTCACTTCAATAACGCTATCTGATAATTTAAAAAAAACTGTTCTAGTCAATGTCAGTGGGCAAGTTTGAGTTCTTATCTTACCAAATTTAGCAGAAATTTTTTACACAATTTGTTACGGAAATGTTTTGTTCCTCTGCCAGCCAGAAACCCAGGCTTCTGACTTTCCCCTCCCATCTTATAGGAAAATACCCCTCAGTCTCTCTGGATGAGTCATTTTCAACTCTTCCATCTCTGGGCTTCAGCTAAGCCCCTGCACTTCTCATTTCTATTTATTTTTTATTTGACTCATGATATTTTCCAGTCCTATGCTTTTAAATATCCTCCATGATCTGGTTATTTCCAAACATGCATCTGCAGAAATCCACTGGAGATGAATTACTCAGTTTTCCTCGAGGGGAAAATTACAACCAACCTCCATAGTATGCCTTAATGTGAAGGATGAGAAGAAAGGGGTGAGCTAGAAATAGAAGAAAATTGGGGTAGGTCAGAGTGGAAGGGGAAGAAGGGAGAAGGGGGAGAGAGCAGAAAAGAAAAGGAGATGGGAGTTGGAACTGAAAGGCCTGCTGAAGCTGCTTTGCCATTCTTCTGGAGGGAACTCTACCTGAGGGACAATTTTAGGTTTGCAGAGGGCTTTGCTCTCTTCCTCGCCTTCCAGGGACTGTCCTTTCTGCCTTTCTGCTACAAGACCAGAGCAGATAAGCTGGGAGGGACTTTAAGAATCCTGGCTATACTGAAAGAAGGTTCCTCAGGGCTGGTAGGTCATTTTCTGTGGAGAATTTGGGTGGCTCTGAAACCTTGAAACTTTGAGTCCCTGACTCTGTGGTGAAAAAAAAAATCAGATTATTTGAACCAGCCATAAAATGAACTGGAAAAATCTTATGGAGACAATATGTTCTTTAAACAGCTTGATATAAAATGATAAAATAGAAAGGAACTTGGGAGCCATGTAGACAACCTGTATAGCTTTCCAAAACACCTGCTTCACATTTTCCTTTCTTCTTTGTAGACTTATAGCTGATTTGAGAAAACATTAATTTTTTTTTAGTTTAGCAATTCTAAACTAAATGAAATCCTCTTTGCACTTCCTCCTGTCTTCTTGAGTGCCTCTTAAGGCCTGAGTGATGGGTGTCAGAGGAATTTCACTGAACAAGAGAAAGAATGGTTGGTAAATTATAGTCTTGTGATTTGCTTCTATTAATCCAATTAAACTGAGAAAATAGGCTTAAGTAGACTGAAGTGTAACAGAAGGATGGAGTGGAAGGATGTTTCCCTACTAAACATGGTGTAACATGAGGTTTTTTAAATAATAAAGGTATTATGGAATAGTATACATAACAAAAACCTTCCAGGTGTGGTGGCTCATGCCTGTAATCCCAGCACTTTGGGAGGCAGAGATGAGAAGTTTGCCCAAGCCCAGGGGACCAACCTGGGCAACTTGGCAAGACCACCAAGTTTACAACAAATACAAAAAAATTACGGCAGGTGGCGTGTGCCTGTAGTTTCAGCTACTTGGAAGGCTGAGGCAGAAAGATTGCCTGAATCTAGCAATTTGAGACTGTGGTGACTGTGAGTGTGCCACTGCACTCCAGCAGCCTGGGCGATAGAGACTCAGACTAAATATATATATATATATATATATCTCATTTTCACAGAGAATCTTATAGGACTAAAGTTTTTTATTCATCCCAAGAAAGTAAGTAAGGACATTGTCCTATTCTGAAAAATTTGGAGCTCTTCCAAAATATAAAGGATATTTGAGTTCATTATGCTCTTTGAAAAATAGCTTATCTATTGGTTATTACAGTTTAAGCAACTATGGAAACATATACTACAGACTTGAAAACTTTCATGAACATACCTTAGAATTCCCCATTTTGGCAGATTTAAGCTTCATGAAGTTCATGGTTGCTCTCAAGCTATTAATTAACTTCTGGGATGTATTTCTCCAGTTTTAATAAAAGTCAAAACTCTCTTAATCAAGAGCTGATAATTAAATGTGTGGATTACCCATTTGAATTTCCAATGAGCTCTATGAGTACTTTAAGATTGCAGACATATGTAAATCAGATTCCCATTTCATAGTGGGGAATGACTTGTCATTTAAAAAAGCGATCTATGAGGACTGAGTGGAGCCCGGGCATCTGGCATACCAAATTCATCAATTTGCAGTGGGAACTCAAAAGTCATTATGAGAGAATTAATTTATCACATATGCTAATTCATTCAATCCAAAAATATTGGTAAATACCTTTCATGTTCCAGGCATGAACTGACTTATAGGAATAACATAACGAAAATACAGCTTATTCTCTTACCGTTCAGTGGAAAGACTGACACAAACACTAGTAAATTCTTAGCCGGGTGTAGTAGCATGCCCTTGAAGTTCCAGCTGCATGGAGGGGCTGAGGCAGAAGGGTTGCTGGAGACCAGCAGTTCGATTCTGAAGTGGCCATGAGCGTGCAGGCCACTGCACTCCAGCCTGGGCAACGGAGTAAGACTCTAACTTAAAATAAAACAAAACAAAATAAAGTAAAAACTACTAAATTCATTCCAGAGTAATAGTTGTGAGAAGGAGGAAGTAAGAGGTGTTGTGCGAGCACAAAGGAGGGCAATCAATTGCAGTCTTTAAGATCAGGGAGTAATGGCTTGAAGGGGTGGGGGCAGTGATGTATAGGCAGAGGGATGTTTGATAGTGGCTTGGAGTGGGAAAATTGTGAGTGCTGGATGGCCTCCTTCCCAAAGACAATCCTAATCACACTTGTTAACTTTCCACATGGATGCTGGAGTCTCACTTTAATGTATGAGGAAGCAAGCATGCACATGTTAAATTTTTCTGCCAGAGAGACTGCAAGTTTTGTGAGTCAGGGACTGTGTATGTCTTGTTTATCACACCAGTACAGAGAAAAGTCAAGACCCTAGTTGATGTCATCTACTATTTCCTACTTCATCATGGAAGTGGGAACAAAATGGGATGGGAAAGAGTTATGGCAGAGAGGGAACTCACATTTATATAGAGCTCACAACATCTTATGTGCTCTCCATCCCCTATCCCACCAAGAAATTTCACCATCTCTCTAACACAATTTGTTTTATTATTTTTTTTGCAGACACCCTTGTTGATAAGAGGTGTCCCCCACCTCTGGCAGAATCCAACTACTGCCAATCCAGCCCACCTTGGCAATTTCCTACTACTAATACTTTTCTTATAGTGTTATGATAATTGTTCAAGGTCCACTTAAAAGTGAGAACATGTGATACTGAGTTCTTTGTTTTTGTGATAGATCACTCAGTATCATAAACCCTTAGCCCATCCAAGTTGCTATAAAGTTCATAATTTTGTCCTTCCCTATGGCTGTGTAATATTCCCTCATGTATATGTACCACATTTTTTTATCCAGTTCTTTTTTGATGGGCAGCACGGTTGGTTCCATGTTCTTGCTATTGTGAACAATGCTTCAATAAACATATGTGTGCAAGTATCTTTTTCATAGAGTGATTTGAATTCCACCAGGTATATTCCCAGTAGGGGGATTGCAGGGTCATATGGAAGGTCGATTTTTAGACCTTTTAGCAATTGCCAAACTGTTTTCCACAGAGCTTGTACTTGTTTACACTCCCACCCACATTGTGGAAGTGGTCCCTTTTGGCCACATCCTCGCCCGCCTCTGTGGTTTGTGGACTTATTGATGATAGCCCTCCTGACTGAAAGTAGGTGGTATCTCAATGCAGTTTTCATTTACATTTCCTTGTTCACGAATGAGGCGGAGCTTTTTCAAATGTATTTGTTGGCTGCTTGTATGTCTTCCGTCCAGAAGTGTCTATTCATATCTTTCCCTCACTATGAAATGGGGCTGTTTGTTTTCTTTCATTTCAGCACGTTTGAACTCCCTGTAGATTCTGGATGATCAGCCGTTGTCAGATATACAGTTCTGTGCACCAAAACCATGCACTTTGTATAGATGATCTATGAAAAGCATGGTACACCAAAACTAGATATTGAAGAACTCTCATGCTGATCATGAATACGGGCAACCCAAGTTTAAAATACCAGGCGTTAGGAAAACTTTACTTGGAGATCAGTGAAAGATAGTCTTCCATGCGACCTGAAGTGCAGTGGAAGTTAGTATAGTTGCCCAGTCCAGGAGGCAGAAGCGCCATGTCAGGGGTTTAAGGTCAGTAGGGACAAGCGAATAAGCCCGGGGACCCCAGACGGACTTAGGTGCAAGGCTGCAAAATCTCCAGGTGTGCTCCAGGCCCAATACCCAGCATAGCCAATAAGTGGCACTGGGCCTCAGGTTGGTGGCCCAAAGGAGCTGCTGTGGATTACCTGCATCAGTGGGGAGCCAGTGAGCTCCTCCCAGCCTGCCTACCTTCACACCCCACCCTCACCGTGGAACTCACCTTGGTTCCTGGGGCTCAGTGACCTGGCTTAGACTAGCCAGGGCCAAGGGGAGCACAGGCCGTGGGAGCCAGTGAGGCTGGGCTGTGGGGTCGCCTCCCTGTGTCCTCTGGCAGGGCTACACAACTCCCCGGACATTGCAGAGCAGAGAGGCCCCTCCCTTAGGCCGTCCCAGCCCATTCATTCCCTGCTACCTCCCCCTCTCTGTAGGTCCTCATCATCAACCTTCTGAATGACGGTCCTTGAAGGATAGTACCCAGAGCTGGCATTTTAGCAGGATTCTAGCCCCCTGTAGTCAACCTGAGGCTAACCCTCTCAGCCACCTACCCTTTATCCTTTGCTATCCTCAGGCCTAAAGCAACCTGAACCCCTCACACTTCCACCCACATCCCCCTGAAAATTCTCTCCCACAACATCGATGGTACCTTTCTTTAAGTAATACAGCAGTTGTTGCTAAGATCAAAAACATTAATAAAACATTATAACGATCTGTAATTTTCATCAAGGGGCTGGCACAGTGCCTGGCACAAGGTGAAGATCAATAAATACCTATGGAATAAATGCACGCATGAATGAATGAATGACTCCCCACTCACTGCCACTTATTAAAGATTTAGACTGGTCAAGTGATTCAGTGTCAGAATATAAGATCAATGAGAAAATAAAAATTAATTTAAATGTGTGCTTTTGTTTATATACTTTTCATATGCATGATAAAAAAGTATGGTAAAATGTGCACCATTCTAAGAAAGTTATTGACACATGTAACATGTATTAATTTTGCAAGAACAGAAATAATGGTGATGATAGCAACAGAGATCATTTCTGGAGCTCTTATGACATGTATCTGTGCATTCATTTACTCTCACAAGAACTCTTATGTCACAGGTCCCATCATTATGCCCATTTTGATGATGAGGAAACAAAGGTATAGTGATGGTAAATAACGTGCTGCAGCTAATAATGACGATACCAGCAAGAGAACCCAGGTAGTCAGCACTACACAATATATGCAATAATCATGCACCCTGGTATTTCAACTGAGTCCTGATTTCAAACATTCAATAAAGCACATTTAAACATAACTCATGATATGTTCTGCTTTGTATTTGAGAAAAAAAAAATCATCAGTGGCAGTGCCTAGAAGGTCCACCTGAAAGACACCATGATGGTTTATTTTATGTGTCAACTTGACTGGGCCATAAGGTGCCCAGATATCTTGTTTCTGGGTATGTCTGTAAGAGTACCTGCAGAGCAGATTAGCATTTGAACTAGTGGACCAAGGAAAGCATACTTCCCTCCTTAATGTGAGTAGGCATCAGCCAAAACAGTGAAGGCTCAAATCAACCCAAAAGGCAGAGGAAGGTTGAATTCAGTCTCTCCACTACTCATGGTCCCAACCATTTGTCTTATCCTATTCTTGCCTGGGATGTACACCACTGATACTGTTGGTTCTTGGGCCTTTGGACAGACTGAAATTTTCATTGTGAAACTTTTCAGTCTCCATATTACATAACCCCATTAGTTATATATAACATATATAATGCATTAATATGCTTTTATGATAAATAATATATTTATATATCATATATGTGTATGTGTATACATATTATATATGTATGCATGTGTGTATATATGTGTGGAACTATAGACTACTAATTAAAAACACAACTGTGATATGGTAAGTTACTTGCTTTACTGTGTTGAATGTTATATATATATAATATTGTGTTGGATGCTTTATATTTATTTATTTATTTATTTATTTCTATTAGGGTTCTCCTGAGAAACAGAACACTTGATAATCTACATTTCTCTTAGCATGAAGTGTCAGCAAGTGGACCCTTTTGGCCACATCCTCTAACAAGCTCAAACGCAGGCGCGCGTGCGCGCACAGACACACACACACACACACACACACACACAGCCCTTTTAGAACTAATAAATTCAGCATTGTTTTATGATACAAATTCAACATGCAACAACCAGATGTCTTTCTACACTTTCAAAGGGCAACCTGAAGAAACCACCAGGAGAAAAATTTATTTACCATAGCCGCCAAAACCACAAAATCGTAACCAAAAGTTAACCAGACATAAGAATACCCTAGTAACATCTACAAACTATTGCTGATAGAAAGTGCCGAGTCGGAGAGTCTATAGTACTGGGTGGTCTTTCACAGAAGCAAAGAACTGAATATCACATGTACTCACTCATAAGTGGACCTAAACAAACATCAGAATACTATAAGAAAAAGATTGTCAGAGGTG